>VZUI01041437.1:0-21501 GCA_013401135.1 Cettia cetti | reverse complement strand
CGCGCGCGCTCCCGCCGCCGCAGTGCGCGCGCCCGCCGCCCCCGCGGCTCCGCCCCGCGCCGACACGTGCGGCCGCCGCGACAGTGAGGCCACGCCCCCTTCGTGACCACCGATGGAGACGGCCACGCCCCCAGGCGCACAGACCCCGCCCCTGGCGCGGCGGTGGATGACATAGCCCCGCCCCCACCCGCCCTGGGCCCTCCCCCTCCTGGCCTGGAGGGGCTTTTGCCCCGCCCCCAGCCCGCCAGGCCCCGCCTCCCGCTGTTTATGAATGACGTTAGCCCCGCCTCTGGCCCCGCCCCTCCTCTCCTGGCCCCGCTCCCGGAGCTCTGCCCGCCTTGGGGTCCCGGCGGTGCCACCGAGCCCAAGGCAGGGCCGGGCACGACACGGAGGGAAAAAGACTGAAAAGCAACGAAAAATTATTTTTTTTTTAAATCCCAAAATTGAGACTTAAAACTCTTCTCCAGCGGCATCCCGGAGCCGCACTCCGGGTTCGCACCCGGGCCCCACATCCCCCACTCGGAACCCCGCACCGCCCACGGCAGCCCTTCACCGCCGCTCCCCGCGCCCGGCGGTGCCTCCCCAGCTCCGAGCCGGGGGCCTCCACTCGTCCCGAAAGTACCGGGGCAATGACATGCCCGATACGGCGTTCTGAGGCCGGGACGGGTTTTTGGGGAACGCGTCTGCAGCTCCCGTACCCCCCGGTCCCACGGTTCCGCTTGGAGCCGCAGCCCAGCGCCCCTCGCCCGGACTGGGATCCCATTCCCACTGGGACCGCAGCGGCGCCGGCTCTGGCGGGAGGCACCGGGCGGCACCGGCTCCGCCAGGCTCTGCGAGACCTGCAGCGACACTCGGAGGCCGCTCGGCGCCACCGGGACCAGCTCCGGCCGCGGAGAGCGGAGCCGCCCCCGGGGGGACCCTGGCCCAGGAGCTGCTGCCGCCAGCAGCAAGGAAAGGTCGAGCACATCCTGGCCCTGCGCTAATGACCCAAATTCATTTATATTCATTTATACCTATTTATGCCCCGCCCCGGACCTGCGGCTGCCAATCCCACTCCCACAGCAGAGAAATCTCAACACCAAAATCTCCCGTGAGGACAAACCTGTCCCAAAAACCTGCCTGTCCTTCAGAGCACATTCAGTCCTCCGTGGGAGCTAGTTTTTAGGGAGTGGTCAGGACCCTCTGAGGGTTCTCTCCTCTCGAAAGGCTTTGCTGCACCATGGGCACAGTGACAGCCGGCAGACCCGAGCAGTTAGCTTTTAAATGCAGCCTTGAGTCCTTTAAGCCAAAAAGGTTAAAAACAGGCTCTACAATTTGAGGGGTTTGGGTCCTAATTTTAATATACTTGGAGGTACCTCAGAAAACCCCGTTGTTCCAAAGGCAATTCCAAAGACTGACGTGTTACTAAACCTCCTTGATCCCACACAAAGCACCAAAGCTGGTGTCACCACAGCCCTGCTGCATCATCCCTGCTCCTGAGCCTCATCATCCTGTCAGCCTCGAGCAGGGACCTGGCAGTCCCCCCATTGTCACCTGTGGGATCAGGACTAGTTTTGTCCCCACTGGGGGATGACAGCTGGAGCTGGACACAATCCCCAACAAGGACATACAGGACAGAGGCTGAAGGAGGGCAGAGATGGATATATTGGGCAGGAATTGTTCCCTGAGAGGGTGGGCAGGCCCTGGCACAGGTGCCCAGAGCAGCTGTGGCTGCCCCTGGATCCCTGGCAGTGTCCAAGGCCAGGCTGGACAGGGCTTGGAGCAGCCTGGGACAGTGGAAGGTGTCCCTGCCCATGGCAGGGGTGGCACTGGGTGGGGTTTTTAGGTCCCTTCCAACCCAAGCTCTCCTGGGATTCTGTGACTCCACATCCATCTCCTCCCAATCCCTGCTCCATCTCTGCTTCCATACATGAATCTCCCTTCATTAGCACCTAATTCAGCAAATCCCATCCAAATGACACATCCCTGGGGATAATGCCACTTCAGGGGCATCACAGTGACCTGGAGAGAGATGTCTGGGGAAGTAACTCAGGAATTTTAAAAAAGCTATTAAAACTAGAAATGCACTTCTCTGCTGCCTGAGATGTAAGAACAGTGAAACCCCTTAAATTTTCCTGCCTCTGAGGGCAGGTTTCTTTCCTGCACCACCTGGTGTCCCAGGAGTTCAGATGTGAAAATTTCAAAATATTGTACCAATGTCCTAAATCTCATCCCTAGCCTTTCAAGGAATCTGGGCTTGGCCTTGTGCAGTGAGACTCCAACACAGGAAAGGCTGGAGGTGTGAGAGGCCACATTAAATCCATTTTTCACCATAATAATAGTGCTAATAATTATTTATATATCCAGTAGCACTAGAACTTGATGTGCCAAGAACACATCACAATCCATAAATCTTTGTTGATGCTGCCTCAAATATTCACATCTGGTGTCTCCAAAATATCGTCCCCAACAATGCTTTGGTGAGGGGATGATCCCACCCTTCCTTAAGGAAAGGGAGAGCTGCACCCAGCCCAGGATCTGCCCTCATGGCTGAAGACAGGAGACAGAGGTTTTTGAAAAAAAAATTCTTTATTGGAACTCATCTGAACATCAGATATACCTGGTGTTGGTTAGCAAGAACCGTTTGTACATTTGATATTGATGGTGCCAAAAACCCAAACAGCGACTGACTGGAGGAGATGGAAATTAAAAATAATAAAATAAAAGGTTGGAGAGGTCAAAATGTGAACAGAAAGGGGAAAAATCAGCCAGTCTAAAAGTCAGCGTGAAGGCAAAATATTTCCTGATAAAACAGAATCCTTTTACAAAATATAAATTTTTTAAGAAAAACGTGGAGCGGGAAATAGAGACAGAGGGGAAAGGAAAAATAAAAGATGAGCAGGACAGAGATGCAGAAGCTTACACTGCCCAAATGGCGTTAAAACTTACTGGAAACCTCACCAGAAAATGGAGCATGCTGGAATACACCATGCTCCCGCCCCAGGACTCTGGGAGCGAGGAGGAAGCTCCCACTGGGCTGTTCCAGAGGGCCAGGCTGTCCCAGCCGGCGTGGGGAACCGGACCTCAGCGCTGCTGCAGCAGAGGCACGGCTGGAGCCGGCTCCGCGGTCACCCGCTCCTCCTACCAGCGCAGGTGGGGAGGGAGGAAACATTGAAACTCTAAGTCTATCTGCAAACAAGAGCATGCAAGTCAGGCTCCAGGGAAACCTGCGCCGTTCCCTTCGCCGAGAGCGGCCGGCCGGGGCCGGGGCTGCGCCGACAGCTCCGGCCCGCAGGAAAATCATCGCGGAGCTGCTTTCGAGGGGTCGGAGGCCTTGAGGATGGAAAATAAACCAGCAGTCTGTACATTTTGGGTTTGTTTGGTTCAGTACAAATGGAATCGAGTTGGCTGCTTGGACACCGCCAGCACATCTCCGATTTCTGGGCGGAGGAGATGAAACAAACTGGTTTTGGGCACCTACTGGTAACAAAACGCTGTCCCTGCTGAACTCTGCCGTCCCTCAGGAAGTGGAAAGCACATGTTTAGGTAGTGTAAGCCTTTTTCCTTTTATTTAGAATACCCTCTTTGTTTAAACAATATTCCCCCCCCAGATACAAAGTTCGGCCAGTAAAGATTACATGGAAACTGGAACACGCATCGTCTGGAATACAAGATGCACCGGATGAGGAAGTTTAAAAACTTTCCGAGCGAAAAGTAGAACAAAGAAGAAAAAAAAAGTCTCCTAACATTTTCCCAAAGGTTTCACTCTCCTGTCACACACACTCTCCAAATGACAGCTAGCAAATTCAACTCTGCAAAGAGAAAACAGAGACACGTCACTCGACAGGAGAGGGAACGAGGCTCAGGGACAGGGCCTGGCAGCAGCTCTGGAGCTCTGTGGCCCCCAGCGAGGCCCCACTCACCTATGTCAACTTCTTGGCTTTGTTGTAGAGCGAATCCACTACTTTGCTCATGTTCTGAATCGTCTCGAGGGCAGCCTCGTAAGTTTTGTCTACGGGGGGTTCATCAAAGATGATCAGGACACCCTCGCCCTGGTCAAGGATTCCTGTGGGCACAAGCTACTGTTAGCACTGGGATGCTCCATGGATCACAGCTTCCAGACAGCAGGAATTTAGGGATCTACTCCAGAAACACCCAATCAACTGTGTAGGTTTGGGAAGGGTTCAAGTGTTGGGCTGGGCTGGCTGATTTTGGTCAGGACTGGTTTATCCTGCAGCTGTGCCCAGGTGGGCTCTGTCCCCACACAGTGCTCTGTGCCCAACGTGCTGCTCCCAGGCATTCCCCTGGCTCAGCCACGTCCAGGGACAACAGAAGCAAAAGCACAGCTGGTTCCTTGAGCAGTTACTGGGGCAGCAGCTGCTGTGGACCCAGCCAAGCCACAGCACCCCACTGGGCCATGGGGTGCCCCCACGGAATGCTCAGGACACAAACAGCTGGAGAAGGTGACCACACCTCTGGTCAGCTCCAAGAGGGAGAGCCCAGCCTGGCCACGCAGCCCACCTGGGGGTCCCAGACTGTCCCTGGATCCTGTCACAGTAAGAGGGACCCAACAACATTTCTGAAATTAATCCTCTGGTTAATGAAGGTGGATGGAGCAGCAGGAACAGCATTCCTGTCACTCCTGACTGTCACTCCTGTCACCTGCACATCTGCTGCCTGAGCAGCACTGCCAGGTCCAGAGGAGGAAAGGGAGTCCAGCCACAGCTCATGTAAACACAGGGCAGAGGTGAGGGATGCAGAGACTCACCATGAAACTTCTTGTCCAAGATCATCTGTGACAGTTTCCTTTCTACCTCAGCCTGAAATTGAAGCAGAAAAATTAGAAGTCTCCCAGAACACAAAAAGAGGTGAATTTTACTGCTGCATGCCTGACAGCCCTGGTGGGACATGAGAACTGCTCAACAGCAGCTCCTCCTCCCTGAACGTGGCTTGGACACCACCACCTGGCTTGTGATGCCTCAGGAAATTAGGGAGCAGCTGTTAATGAGGGAGCACCAGCACATCCCTTGTCCCACAGGTGACACTGTCACTTCCACAGGCTTTACTTGTGGAGGCTCTGGAACTTTCTACCTTGATTCAGCAAGGATTTAGACAACAGCTGGCCAAATTTTATTTAATCCATGCAGGACCCAGCTGAGCTCCTGCCCAGCACCAGGAAGGCCCACAGGAGGCAGCTCCTCTCTGGGCACAGAGCAGCTTTTACTCTGAATATTAAGGATGTGTTAAACACCACGAGCTAGTCTGGGAACAGACTGTGTGCCAGGGGAGGTTTAGCTTGGGATATTAGGGAAAATTTCTTCATGGAAAGGGTTGTCCAGCCCAGGGCAGAGGTGAAATCACCAGATTTAACAGATGCGTGGATGTGGCACTTGGGGACCTGGGTGCTTTTGGCAGTGCTGGGGGAATATTTGGACTCAATGATCTCAGAGACCTTTTCCAACCTGAATGATTCAGTGATTCTGTGACCACAAAGGCTGTGCTCAGCTCACTTCCCAACCCTTGACCTTAATGCCAATACAAGCCAACAGCACTCTGGGGTGCAACTGGCTGGGATTACAGCGGATTTTCCTAAAACTGAATCTGTCTGGGATAATCTGTAAAGCAGTTACTGCATGGCCAGTGTGACAGATGCATCCCTAATGACACTGCAGGGTGATTAGCTGGATCCTGGATCTTAAGGGTCTAAGTAAGGTTCCCCTCGGAACACTCAGGGGATTAAACACAGGGCACAGGGGAAGACTGAGCTGGTCACGACAGAGCAGAGCAAGATCTGCCTCCAATTAAAAGAAAGAGCCAAGACAGGGAGTAAAACCCACGGGAGGGAAAGGGACGGGACAGCACAGCAAAGTCTGGAGCACAGGAAGCCTCGATGCCTCCCAGGAGCTGCCTGTGTCAGAGTTTAGTTCCCAAGGGTGAGATCTGCCTGGAAACGCTATGGGTCTCATCTGCCACCCTTCATGTCCAGTTCCCAGTGACGAATGCCATTTAACCCCAACTCCTCTGAACACATGGCACTGATTTCTGGTGAGGTTCTTACCTTTGAGAGCTTGATGAGGCTGGATATGTGTTCAATCTATAAGAAAGACCAACATTCAGGTAAATCTTCAGCTGCACTTTGGACACACAACACAGAGGTTTGGGGCTCTTCCACGGAACTGCTCAAGGGCCTGAAAATGCTCTGGCCTAAAAATCTCCAGTGTTTTTTTCCACTCTGCAGCTTCAGGTCCTTCAGGTTTCACATCTGACTTTAACTAAGATGGACTGGACACCTAAAGCCACTTCACTCAGAAAAGTGAAATGTTTCTTGTCCAAGACCATGGCACAGCCTTGCCCTGTCAGAGGCCTTCAAAGCCAAATCCTGCCACCTTCAGGGTTAAAAGCCAGTCACCTTGAATGAAAGGGTGGAAAGGGAAGTGACTCTGGAATGTGGTTTTCCAAAGGTCCCCTCAGCCTCCTCCCTATAATTTTAGCCCTGAGCTCTCAAAGTGCTGAACAGCTCAGAGTAAGAAGTGTTCCATATGGGAATAATCCCCTCACCCCCAGCAGCAGGGACAGAGGGACCAGCCTGTCCAGGTGCTGCTGGAAACATTTACCTGTACTCTGGAGAAGGGTTCGATGACTCTGATCAGGTTCTGTTCCAATAAATTATCATAGAGCTTGGCCAGGTGAGTGTTTATGATGGGGTCGTCCCTGAGCTCCACCTTGTAGTCTGTCAGAGCCTGTGGGGACACGGTGGGAGGAAATAATTCCCATAGCAACAGCTCCTCAAGGTCCTCTGAGGATGAGATCCCCTCCCTGCCCAGCCAAGCACCATGGCTAATCCAATCCCTAACTTAGCTAAAAGCCAGCAGGTCATGACAGCCCAGCAGCCCTTCCAACATCTTTTATCTTCACCCTGCTGGAGCTCAGTGAGCCCCAGTCTCTGTTCACAGGCAGCAGAGTACAACAGGACTGGATCCTGACATGGGAATCCTCTCCCTGAGCTCTGCAGCATTCCTGCTGAAACCAGGAAAAATGTTAGGAAGACACACATCCCAGTAAACAGTACCTAAAGGAAAACTGCTTCTGAGCTGGCTCTCCAGAAAAAAAAAAAAAAAAAAAAAAAAAAAAAAAAAAAAAAAAAAAAAAAAAAAATTGGGTTCAAGCAAGTTTATCCCCCACGCACTGAAAACGCAACCGGTTTTGGGGGGTATTTCTTGATGAACTGTTGCTTTCTATCAATGTTTCCATGGTTTCCTGCTGTGGGATGTAACAGCTCCTACAACTTTCCAAACCTGGCATTTCTGACTGGTTTTTGCCCAGTCAGGCCCCATCTTTCGTGTCCCTGACTCACCTTTTCAAAATCTGCCAGCGACCGGTTCTTGCTGGCCTGTGCCACACATTTCAGTGCTTCTGTCTGTGGGAAAAGAGAACCAAAGAAGGTTATTTTTTTCTGGATTCTCCTCTGAGGGTGAATATGCCAACTGTGCAGTACCTGGGAACATGCTTAAACAGCAAAGCAGGAATGTTCCCTGTCACTGCCACAGGCAGAGGGAGAACAGCTGCTGAGGGGAGAACAAGCCGGGCAGTTGCAGGACATGATCTGAAACATCTCCAGAGGGACAAAACACCCAGGTCTGACAGCACCAGCTGCAGGCTGGGAGTGAGTTTGATGCTGTTTTTAAGGGAATTGCACAATTTGGCACTTGCTTAATGAACGTGGCCATTTTGGGCCCTCCAGCTGAGTCTCTCCCCTTCAGCACAGCCACTTCTCTGCTGAATGACAGGGGCAGGGCAGCAGCTCCTATGGACACCCCACCACGGACAGCAACAGGGATGAGTCTTCTCTAGCCCAAAACTGCTGAAATGAAGCAAAAGCCACATCCCCAAACAAGCACATTTACACCCAACAGTGGTAATCGCAGCAGGGAACAGCAGAACAGAGCTCAAGTGGGGGGGACAGCACAAAGACAGCCCGGTGCCTCTGGTGCACAAGGCCAAGGCTTCTGCTGCCCCCTCTTCTGGGACTGTCCCGTGCAGAGCCAGGAGCTGGACTTGATCCTTGTGGTCCTTTCCAACTTGGGATATTCTGGGATTGCCCCAGGGCTGCTCTGTCCCTGCTCCCCCTGCTGCTCCCCCGTGGCTGTGGGAATTGCTGGTCAGGGCTGGCTCAGGGGCACGGTGTGGAACAACCAACATCCCCTGCTCTGGAGAGGAGCCTCCAGCTGCCACTCAGGGCAAAGGGATGAGGCAGGATTGGGGCTGCCCTTCCTGATCCAGGAGGGATATCCCCACGTCAGACCCTTCCACAGTTTGCTCACTGAGCTCTGATAATTCCCAATCCCCTGTGGGCAGGGGAGCAGCAGCTTCTGCGTCACAGCAAAGCCCAGGCTGAGCCTCTGAGGGCAGCAGCATCCCAGCCTGGCCCAGCCCCTGGCACACCTGGAGTGTGGCCCTGCACCTTCTACAGGCAACCCTGGATTTAATTTGGAGGTGGCATTCCCAGCCTGGCACGTTCACATGTCAGAATAAGCAGTGGATTTAACGCCTCCCTGACTGCCTGGCTCCCACCTCACAGCCATCCAGGTCTCCACCTGCTCAGCTGCACTGCCAGGAATGGATTGTTGGGACTGGCTACAATGAAGTAAAAACAGTAACTCGGATTTAAACACTGCAGCAGCTGGTGAGAGCAGGGACACAAGGACCTGATGGCATCAGGCAGTTTGTAGCTGAAGAAAAGCAGGAAGGAGAAAAAAGGGAAAATGAGGCAAGCAGCCCAAATTCTCTGGTTGTGAAAATCACTGTAAACCCCTTTGAAGGCAACTGACTTCTGGCAATGACTCATGGTAATTTAATCAGTTCTGGATCTCGTTGAGGACACTCAGTAGTGATGGGTATTTTGGTATGAAAACAGCAAAGTGTTTGACAAAAAGAATAAGCCACCATTGAGAAAAGTAAGAGGAAGATAGAAAGGCTTAAGTTTCTATACCTGTCTTCCTGCATACCGCAGAGCAAGCTTCCCACTCACTAATGCTTGCACATCTTCTGGGCTGCAGACAGAGGGGAGGGAGAAGAGCATTTATACAGGAACATGGTCAGCTCAAACCCCAGAGTACCTCCAACTGACAGCAAAGTACTACAACCCAAATACCACCACATCAGCACATCAGGCTGATAAAGACACTGCTTGAGCCCATTAGTTCAGAGTCCCATAAACAAAATGCCCTTCCCCTGGAAATGTAGGAAGTGTTCTCCCCAGAACCATCTGCCACCTACCTGTTGAGCATGATTTTGCACAGCAACATGTATTTCAGAGCAGTGATGGCTTTGGGGTTGTCAATTGAATCATTGCCCTCAAATGCCTCGTAAAAATATGAATAGGCTGTTTTCCAGTCCTTCTCTTCTGCTGCGTGGATAATACCTGGGAGAGGCACAAACAGGTTAATTCTGAGCATGACTGGGAGAAGACAGAACAATTTGGTTGTTCAGTGCTTTATCTGTGATTTCAATGAAGGAAACCCTTTCCTCCTGTGCCCTCACCCCCTTGCCTCATCTCTATCAGAAGAAAATACACACCCTCTCTTATGAGGACATTTTTAGACAGACAAGTTTGGTGCATTTCAGGTAAGTACCTGCAAACTGGGTCAGGAACAACGTGTAATGGGTCAGGAACACAGTGTGAGGCTGGAACTGCAGTGCCTGGGGAGTTTATGCACCCTCCACCACTAGCAGCTTTCACAAATGGGCTGAAAACACCAGTGTCAGGAACAATGTCACTGCAGATGATACCTCCTGAGGCAGAACTGGTATCTTGAGGCCCCCCCAAGCACCACCTTTCCTCAGAAAACACAAGTATTAGACAAGTGATGTGTCAGGACGAGTCCTGGGCATTGTCCCTGTCCCAGAGGCCTCACCTGACTGCATGTCCAGTGCTGCCTGCAGCTTGGGGGGACAGTAGATGGCATTGGCCGTAGTACGTGCCGAGGTTAAGGCTGCTCTTGCTTTTGGCAGATTGCTCAGGGCATGGTAAGTCTTGCTTTCTAAGAGCTGCACTTCCACCAGCAGTGCCTTGTCATCCATCTTCTTCAACTCCCGAAGCAGCTGGGAGCCTGGCAGAGGGCAAGGACAAAACTGTGACCTGCTCTGCAGCAGCACCCACACAAACCAAGCTTCTCCAGGGGTGACCCATCCTCCCCCAGCAGTCAGGGCTTTGAGGGAGGGATGTGAGGCTCACACAACCTGTTCTTCCAAGAAAAAGCCCATGAGAGGGAATAATGGTGGGACAGGGCTAGTCCACAGCAGGAGGATGAAGCAGTTTTGTGTCAGAGGTGGTGTGTGGGCAGCAGAGTGTCCTGGAGGGGCTGGGCAGTTGGGATGGTCACTCTGGCACCTGTTCCCAGGTGATTTCCCTCTCCCACAGGGAGCTCCTGCAGAACTGCCCCCTCTGCATCACAAAGCATTCTCAAGAAATTCCTGAGAACATGGATGAGGAAGGAATGATTTTAACACAGGACATCTACAGGTCAGATTTAGGAGGCAGGAAGGGACAGCCTAAGAAATGCCAAGACAAGCTGCCACATCACGGCCTTGTGAGGACAGAATGAGCCAGTCCTAGAGCAAACTTGTTCCCTTCTTTCCCCTACTGAAGAGGTAACTTATGGTGAGGAGATATAAAAACTTCCTCCTCCCCTGCTGTACTCAGGAGCTGATAACCAGAGCTGAAACTGCAGAACTGGGCAGAAACAAATGGATTCTCTCTGGAAACATCCCTGGGAGACGCTGCTTGCACCTAGTCCCCACAGCCATAGACACAAACCCCTCCTCAGCCACACAGGAATGCTGTGCTCAACACTGACACAGCATCAGAGCCTGCCCTAGAGGTACAGACCTTCCCAACTCCCCAGGCTGAACTATCACCAGCCAAGAGATTACATTAATTAAGCACAGCTTTGGAGTGTGGCCTCTGATCAATTTAAACCTGAGTTCATTGTCCATCCCTGTGCAAACTAGTTCTAATTCCATACTGAATTCCATGAACCATGAACTCAACAGTCTGATGAGATAAATGTCAGCCAGGTGACTCTGGACATGACACAGGCTCGTGCCACCACACAGGTTAAGAAGTTCTGGGTCCCAGGTGAGCACTTCAGGCTGTGTCCGTGCAATTGCCCCTCAGCCCTGGCAGAGGAGGCTTTGCAAACATCCCTCAGACAGCTTCAACCTCACAGCTTAAACTCACTGACAGCTTAAATCTCAATTACAGCTTAAGCCTCACTTACAGCACTGCAGTCATTTGCAAAATGAGCATTTTAAAAGCACCAGGGGAGCTGTAAGAGGTCCTGCTTTTCTCTGCTTTGGGGCAGAGCAGGAGTTCACTGGTTCATTACCATACCTCAGGTATGCAGGGGCAAATTCTTAAAGCCTCCATAAGACCTTGGCTAATGACACTCACAGAGGTTTTGCCATTTCCTGGTTTTACTGGGGCTGTGTTTGAGCAAATTGGAAAAAAGCTGCTTTCTCCCTTCAGCCTCTGTGGCCACAGCAGAGTATTCCAGCATGCTCTAGCAGGAGCCAAATCTGTGGCCTTCAGCTGGATACAGCACCCAAAATTATCTGCACTGAACAAATCACTGAATCCCAGAGTGGCTTGGGTTGGAAGGGGCCTTAAAGCTCATCTCATTCCACTCTCACATGGGCAGGGCCATCTCCCAGTTGCTCCAAGCCCCATCCAAACTGGCCTTAGGCCCAGGTGAGATGGGTAAGGATGGTAAAACTGCGAGAACAAAGACACCTCTAAAAGCTGTTATCACCCAGCTACAGCAAAGGGTAGCAGGACTGGACCAGCACTGAGAAATTAAGACCCAAATCCTGCAAAACCTCTCAAGGAACAGGCAATGGCTTTCCTTGTCAGGAGTAAATTAAAAGCAAAGATTTACCACCACCTAGTGGGAGCCTCACCTAGCTGCAGAGCTTCTTGGTACCTCTTGGTGTCGAAGTAGAGAGAGACCAGCCTTGCCTGGAGAACAGAAAAGGAATTGCTGTGAGGAAAGCCAGAACAGATTTGTTTTGTAAAATGAAGCTTTGTATTCTTCTCTGCACAGACTTCACTACATTAATCTGTATTTGTCACATTGTGTATTCCAGTTGTGCAAGACCTACTGCACAAGGAGTAAAACCCTGCATTTTTAAGGAGAATTTCGGTGTAATTAATGCCCTCCCCTGACACAGAAATATCTGAACAGCACACAAGTGCTCTACTTTTACAGGTATTAAATGTGACAAGGGGATGATGCTGCTCCACATATTTGGGATCTGAGACCTACCTCCAGAGCCTGGCGTAGGAAAGTCCTCTTCTCTGATTTGGCCCATTCAATACACTCTAAACACAGGTCAACCTTAAAGGGAGCAGAAAGAAATCAGTCAATTCTACACATTTTGACAGTGCCCACCCCAAAAGCCTCCCAATGACACCAGGTGTCAAATGGAGGCATTTGGGGTAGGTACTAATGCTCTCCCAGTGTTTAAACCCACAGTCATGGTGTATTTTCAATAAAGAAAAATAAATTTCACGTGCTTTAGGGCCGAGATAGATCATGTAATCTGTACAAAGCAGCACAGGTGCTGGGCTCTGCTTTGGGGGCCTCATCCATCATTTTAAAGCACAGCAAAGAAACTCAGAATCTTCCCACATTTTTCAGCTGAGACTCCCTTGATGCATAAAGCAGAACTGCTCCATCTCAGTAAGATATTATTGTATCTTATCTGGCCAATAATACACAGCAAGTCATCCTGTGGTGTCAGGCTCAGGAATGCCTCTTCCCAAAACCTCTGGATTGCAGCTCAACACTGCAAGCCTTGTCAGCTCCTTCTCACTGCTTATTAAATGTGAACATTTTATGAAAAGCCATTATGAAGTTTCAATTTATTACAGGGTGATAGCTAGAGCATTAGGAGCTGGAGAAATCTCCAATTTCACTGCTTTACTGGGCTCCTGGGAGCGCTCTGGATGTGAGTTACCCTGAGGAAGCAGACAATCCTCTGAACATTTCTGAAAGGATTTGAGATTGCTGCATCAAGGACCTCACAGGTTGATGTCATCCTTCCTTAAGGTTTTGGGTTTAGCTTCAGAATATTTAGCTTAGCTCTCAAGTGACTATTTTGACTGACTTTTTATTATTTCCATCACCGTTACTGCAACCTGTTCCTCCTTCACAACTGCATCTGAATGCAGTTTACACCAAATTACCTTGAGAAAAGCCTGCAGCTGCTCATTTCCTCCTGACACTTCACTCCCTGAAGGGAGTTGTCCCTTCTCACCTGCACATCCCACCCCTCTGACCTCGTCTGTTAAAGAAAGAGGGGGAAAACATTCTGTCACCATTCGTCACCCACAAGCCACAAGGACTGAACAGCAAACAAGGGATATTGGCTGGATTACCTATACTAGAGGATGACAGTTCTAATTTGGCTAATTTTGTGCTAATTTGGCTAATAAGAACGTCACCTTCCCCTCAGCATGGCAGAACCTATCCAGCCTGCAATCTGCCAGTCTCTGAGTGCAGGTTTCATGTGGGTTTTGCCCCAACCTGCTGCTCAGACCCTTCCTGTGCCAGCCTTGGTGTGCCAGCACAACCCTCTGCAGGGCAGCACAGCCTGGAAGCACTCCCAAGGTGCTCCTGTCCTTATCCCACTCCCACAATTGGGAGGGGGAAAAAAGAAAATTTAAGGCAAATGTATCCTATGGAGCTGATGAGAATGGAGTGAATACTACCTGGGCACTATCTGAGACTGTCTCTGGTTTCTGGCGGGGGAGCTCATTCACTGAAGCAGTTGACACCTGGTAGCTGCAAAACCCTTTCCACTCCTACTTCAGGAGTGACTTTTGTGTCTCTGTGCAGTGAAACACCCATCACAGGTGTGTCCATCCTGACCAGCCCCCAGACAGCCCCTGAGCACTGGCTCCTCCAGTTCTGTGCCATCCCACACCACCCCCACCACTCCTGCTCCAAGCTCCCTGGGAACACATCCCCAACACTGACCACACTACAAAATACACTCCCAATGCTGCACCTAAAATCACTGAGGCTGGAAAAAGCCCTCTAAGACCACGGAGTTCAGCACTGCACATCTCCCCAGGTGCCACATCCACACAGCTTTAAATCCTTCCAGGGATGGGGACTTCACCACTGCCCCGGGCAGCTGTGCCAGGGCTGGACAACCCCTTCAGTAAAGGAATTTTCCCTAATATCCAATCTAAACCTGCCCTGGCACAACTTGAGGAAGCAACATGACTGTAAGACAAATGCCCATGGTGGGAGTCACTCCTAATCTGCAGCAAGAAGGGAGAGGCTTGCAGAAAAACACGGTTATGAATTCAATTATCTGCTGTTTTATTTATAAAATACATCCAAATGCATTAAAAGTCTGCTTCCTGACATGAATAATTCTACAGTGAGAAGCAAACTAGGTCAGATAATGGTGTTGCAGGCTTTTGAGGAACTGCCTGGTGCTGGAACTGCAGCCTCACCTCCTGTCCTGTGGCTGCCTCCATGTCCAGGAAGAGGTCGAGCAGGGAGCGGACCAGGCGCGCGGCCTTGGCTTTGCTGATGGAGTTCAAGAAGGGCCGGACGTACTTCAGGAGTCCTCCCAGCTCTGCAAAAACCCCACAACATGAAATACAACCCCCCAGCCAAGAGCTGCACCCAGCTGGAGCAGCCACATGTGACATGTACCAGCAGCATATGTCACACCAAACATTTCCCAGGTGGTTTTCCAGCGTCATCCACAGAGCAGAGCAACAAATGCCACCTGCAGGGCAGCTCCGAAGCAAACAAGGGACTGCACAGGGGGCTGGGGGCTCCAGCCTCAACACTGCACTGTCTGTAGCACTCACTGCAGCTCCCCAGTTACCATCACCTGTAACTGCCTCAGGCATGCTTTAAAATGTAAGGATCTGGTAAATACATTGAGATTTTTCTACAAAATGAGAGATGGAGTTTATAATTTAGGTGTGTTTTTATTAACTCAGTTTCAGGGTTTTATCTGCCCCACCTAGCCAAGACCAGGATGTTGGATTCACCTTGTGCTCCACCACTGGAAAATAATATTCCTTAACACTCCAACTCCACCTTCACTGTTACCAGGTCAGCTCTGACCTCACTTAACTACATTTCTGCTTCTAAGTCCCCTCATTAATTCCCAGTTAAAAAACCTGTCCTTACAAGAGGTGGAAAAAGGAAAAGTCTTTTTTTTATGGAGAAACACCCAAGTGTCATTCCCAGAGAGCAGAGGAATGTGGCAGTCACAACACAGCAGCTCCAGCACTCAGAGCCACTCAGGAATGTTGGACGTGCTGGAACTGCAGAGCACAAGTGAAAAGTCTCCTACAACAAACACCACGTGGTTCTGGGGAGGTCCTGGCCGGGGCTGCTCCCAGTTTGGGAAGATGATCCTGCAGAGGGGCAGGGTTCAGTGCTGACTCATCAGCACCGGGGCTGCACACCGAAATCACAGCTCTCTGCCCCAGATTTCCAAGTCTCACCCAAATATCAGGTGGAACTCCTACTACTGTGTTTACAAGATTCCACAGAAAAGAAAAATCAAAACAAAGCTAGTAATGAGTAATTCAGAAATCTTCTACACCAAACTGGTACCAAATCAAAACTAAAATAAGAGATTAGTCTAATTTTATTTCAATTAGTATATGGAGGAGTATCAGGAGAATTTCAGTTTGGAAGGATTCCAATAAAAACCAATGTAAACAAGGGTTCTTCTGTATTTCATTTAGCAGTAATGCTAAAGAATTCTAATGCTAATTGTTATAACATTAATATCTAAAAATTATTCTTCCTATTTTTTACTTTTTAACCTATTTACTTTAAGTTTAATCTAGCCTGATACACCTCATTTATCACACTCCTAATATGTGAAATTCACTTTTTTCCAATCACTCATAGTGATCATAGAATCCCACGATGGTTTGGACTGGGAAGGAACCTTAAAGCCCATCCAGTGCCACCCCTGCCATGGGCAGGGACACCTTCCACTGTCCCAGGCTGCTCCAAGCCCCAATGTCCAGCCTGGCCTTGGGCACTGCCAGGGATCCAGGGGCAGCCACAGCTGCTCTGGGCACCCTGTGCCAGGGCCTGCCCACTCTCACAGGGAACAATTCCCAACCAACATCCCACCTAACCCTGCCCTCTGGCAGTGGGAATCCATTCCCCGTGTCCTGTCCCTCCATCCCTTGTCACAAGTTCCTCTCCAGCTCCTGGAACCCCTCAAGGCACTGGAAGGTTTCCAAACATCTCAAAGTGCAGATTTAGAACAAATAGAAGTTATCTGGAGTGTGATCCTCAGCTTTATTTCCCAAACTGCAAGGCAGGGGATCGCAACCCCAGCAAGCCACAGATCCTGACCCCAGCAAACCACCTGACTCAGTACAAGAACACCACAGGATGCTCTGACTGCCACACCTGCTTCCATAAAAGTTTGATTTTCTCTCTGCCAGAGCATAAACAGGCAGCATTTTCTACACTTAAGGTGCAGCTACTTTAACATCTCAGACTGCAACCTGTAGCCTGACAGTCTTTTACTCCACAAGGAACCTGCTGCTTCATGACTTTTCCCACACCATCCTGTTCTGGGGTCCATTTAATCTCCAGTACAACTCCTGGATGCTAATCCAAATAATTTTAATCCAAGGCAAATGCTTTGGTCTCATACACAACAAACAGACAAGCACAGACAATCCAACACATCAGTTCTGCACAGAGCTCCTCTCCAGCAGCTCAGTGGGAGCTGGAAAGGTGGGCCTCACTGAGGCTCTCCAAGATCCATCAGCTCTCAAGCACTACCAGGAACCTTCTTCCTGTGCATCCCTGCACTCCACCAGCCCCTCAGGACCAATGGAATCAATGCCCAACACACTCTTTCCCACAGGAACTTCACAACAAAGAAGGAAAACTCCACTGGAACACACTGCACTGTTTATCATCCCACTGATGTGCTCCAGAGCTGCCCCAGAACTCCCCAGAAAGCAGATCCCAAGTCAACAGCTGGAATGCAGATGTGCATTCTACAAACTCCACACTCAGCCATGAAGGCTCGAAGTTCCCACAGAAATTTCTCTCTCCTACCAACGTAACCATCAACTATTTTTAGGATTTTATTTTTCTAAAGAAAATGCAATGCCTGGCAAAGGGGTGGGATTGACAGCTCTGCAGGAGTGATGAGCAGCAGCTCTGGAAAATGAAGCCTGCAGCTCATCCTCAGGGAAGTGCTTCCACCAGCTAACAATTCACAAATTCTTGATCCAAGTTATTCCAAACCTATAGTTCTGTGAAAAACTGTAAAAACCTGGAACTGTCATGAAGAAACGAATCCATCTACAACTTTATCTGCTTGATAAAGATTAAGGGTTTAAGGGGGTCACTTGTATTATTGTTATTTTTGTAAACAAAGACTGCACTTCAGTAAAGTCACAGAATCACAGGATAGTTTGGTTGGAAGGAACCTTAAAGTCCATCCAGTGCCACCCTTGCTGTGGGCAGGGACACCTTTCACTGTCCCAGGCTGCTCCAAGCCCCAACGTCCAGCCTGGCCTTGGGCACTGCCAGGGATCCAGAGGCAGCCACAGCTGCTCTGGGCACCCTGTGCCAGGGCCTGCCCACCCTCAAAGGGAGGAATTCCTGCCCAATCTCCACTTCCAGTGACAGTGCAGCCACCACCTCTTTGGGCACTGGAAACCCCTCAAACCTGTCCAAGAAGTTCCACTGGCTAAAACCAAACCCTGTGCAGTGAAAGCCACAGGATGAAATCCCAGTGTCTGCCCAGCACTGGGGTCTCTGAGAACAGCTGTACCTGCTGATGGTGCTGCTGCCCCTGACTTGTCACTCCTACCCAGAAAACTGAGAGGAGGATAAGGGGCAGAGCCCTTCCCACAGTTCCAGCACCACCCTAAACCAGGGTACCCTTTCCCTCATTGTCCATTTCCACAACTCCAGAAAACACCTCCATATCCTGCTGATCTCCCTCCGAGCTGCACACACACCTGACTTCTGAATGGCACTAAGTCCATTTTCTTCCCTCCAGAACACACTCACTCTGCAGTTTAGTGGTACCTTTAATAGACCACAAATACATTTCATGTTTGCCCCCTCACTACCCTAAGTTGATGAGTTAACAGTGTTGTCTTCAATTCCCTTTGAAAGCAAATAAATCTATCAATTGCCACCCTCTGGAAAAACTCTGGAGCTCTTTATCCTTGTGCCAAACTTCAGCTTAAACTCAACACTGCCCCAAGCTCTGAAGAGGTGAGGAGGCCATAAGAACTCTGCCCTCAGTTCTGCTCACCAGCAGCACATCCACACTGACCTGAAAAGACTTGGATTTCCCCTTTTTTACCCAAACATGCACATCTCCCCTGCTGCACGGCCCAGACACGTTTGGTGATCTCTGGAGAGCAAACACCAGGGTGCAAAGGGCACTGGCACAGCAGAGACACCCACACTGAGCTCCTTGACTTCAGCCAGGAAAGGGGCACTTGCACAGTGGCTTTCTCTGTCCTGCAGGAGCAGCTGACTCCTGTGCTGGAAGGGTTTGTTTTTCCCCAGGGACCCTAAAAGCAGCCCCCAGCAGGAATCAGAGGTGGACATCTAAGTGAGGTGACAAGAACAGCACCTTTGTTTCCAGCATGCTCTCAGGGCCAGTCAGCCAGTGTCCCCAGCCCTGTCCAACTGCAATCCAGTGGGATCAGGGGCTGGAATGTTCATTCCAGCAGTTGTGACATGGGCAGAGCAGTGAAATGGCCCAGCCCAACAAGAGCTTCCCAAGCCCAGTGGGACACCAAGGGACACTTCACAACAGACACAAACTGTGACCTGCACCCGTAGCTGAGCCCCCACAGAGCTTTCCATGAGCTACTCCAAAGTCAGGCCGGGTGTCCCAATGCTTCCAGTGGGATTGAACCTTCTGCTGGGTGCTTCCCCCTCCCCGTGCCAGACTTGCAAGCAAACATTTTCCACTGCCAGGGCTGCAGCCCAACCACAGAACACTCTAGGTACAGACACAGGGCTTCCTGAAATGCTCCAGGAGAAAGGCACAGCACAGCCTTAAACTGCTGAGTGCAAAACAACCAACTGCTGCCTGGAGCTCTCCAGGAAACAAGAGACAGGAACAGACTCAAAATCATCACTGAACAGAGAACTTGATTCCATCCCTGTCCCCTCACACACTCACAATAGAGGGACTGTCCCATGCAGAGCTGGGTAGGGGCTGCTGATGTAATGGTCCAGCAGATAAATCAATTGATTGTGAGAGGAGCTGCTGGTGAGAAACTATTTTATGGGACAAACTTTCCCATTTGAAACCAACCAGGAGACACCTCTCATGTCAAACATAAATCAGCAAAACTTTAGTCCCTCATACTGAAACAGCCCCATGTCCAAGGGCCACAGACCGAACTGTGCATTGTCTGGAACACTGGGCCAAGCACCACCAGATTAATATTTATGTTCTTTATTTGGTTTTTAGTTTCTGTCTTGTCTCTGAGAGAATATTTCCTGCCAAAAGCTGTTTTTCCAGCTGTCCCACTAAGTAAGGAGACTAAATCCATTGGCTGCAGGATTTCCTGTCTATTACCTCAATTCCTGATTTCAGGCTCACCTTCTGCCTGCCCAGTCTTGGCCAGCAGTGACCCCAGCTCCAGGATGCTCTGCTCTTTGACTTGCACTGCTTCCTCATCGTTTTCCTGGACATCACGTTTCACTGGGAAGAAAAAGAGCAGGAAAGTGGCCTTCAGTGGTGTTTCAGGTGGAAGATCATCACTGCTGGTCAGCTCCCGGAGAGATGCCCAAAGAAGGACCTGCTCCAACAGGCACCAGGGAGTTCAGCCTGGCCCAAGAGGTCTGGGAAGTTTAAAACCAGTGCAGGGAAGTTTGCAGTCCTTTGTCTGTGCTCCACAGGGGCTTTACCAGTCCAAAGACCTTCCCACTCACTCCAGCTCCAGGTTTGAACAATCTCAGCTTGCCCAGCTGTGCAAGCGTCACTTACAAACAGCACCACACACCAGACCACACTGGAGCCACAGAACCAAATAAGAGACATTTAGAGGCATTTCTGAAGTTGGATACTCCACTCTGGCATTCCTGATGTTGCTGCTGTGTGTATTAAGCTGAGATCCCGTGGACAAAATGCAGCACAAATCAGCAAAGTGAGGTGGGTACATCCCTCCCCACTCTGGTGTCACACCCACTGCCAGGGCTGACTCCTGGCAGTGCCATCACCCTCTGCTTCAGGGAGTGACTCTGCTCCGAGGCAGATAAAGGGACAAATGACAGCCAGCAGCACAACCAGAGTGTGCACAGCAGCAGTTCCATGAGAGATATCCATCACACAGTGCCATTCCATCCCTGCTACCAACCCCAGCGCAGAGAGCTCCTCCAACTTCCACATAAACAGAGCCAAAATCCTGGCTCTAGGGAACTGAAACTGTGGCACTCATCCCCTGTAATTCCCGACCAAAAGTGGGGGAACTCTGCTTTCAAGGAGAAAAACATCACAGCAACATTGTCTGGGCCACTCCTGACTCCCAACTCCCAAGAGGTCCTGTGAGTCCTGACTGAGCCTGACCTGCTGAGCTGCACC
This sequence comes from Cettia cetti, assembly GCA_013401135.1. NCBI lineage: Eukaryota > Metazoa > Chordata > Aves > Passeriformes > Sylviidae > Cettia > Cettia cetti. The sequence goes on along the minus strand of VZUI01041437.1, from coordinate 879 downwards.
GCCTACGAATAACCAGCAAAACACTGAGGGACTAACAGCTCTGAAAACCCTGACAGCACCTCCAAGGTCTAACAGGGACACTCAGAAAACTTTTCCCGACACAGCAGAGTGACAGCAGGTCAGAGCAGCTTTGCAGAGGTCACCACACAGCACAAGAATCAAGAACTTCTGGTTTAAACAGCAGTTTCAAGGGCCGCACGCTTCAGCCTCGACCCCCAGACCAGGCAGGGTGCCCACACCAGCTCCAAACGCCCTCAAAGCACCGACACCTCCCCGGCACCACAGCCCGAAGGGGCCTGTGCTGGGACACAGAGAAGCGAACCCCGAGGGAACTTCTCCAGCGAGGAGCGGAGCTCGGCCGCGGCACCCGGGAAAGCTCACCCGGCTCCGTGGGAGCAGCGCTGGAAGGGCGAGTCAGCACCGACAGAATGTCAGCGCTGCGGGAGGAAACACCGCTGCCGGCGGAGCGGTCCCGGCCTTGGGCACGGCCGAACCCGGCCGTGACACCGCGCCCCAAACAAGCCGCGAACCGCCCCGACCCAAAGAGCCGCGACACCCCGCCGGTACCGGCACCGCCGCTGCCCGCACACTCCGATCGGGGATCTCGGGCCGGCAGGTTCATTCCAGCCAGACGGGGAAGACCGGCCGGCCCGGCTCCGGGACTGCTCTGAGCGGCTCCGCGTACACGCTCCGGGCACCGGCCCCGCCGCTGGGCTCCCGGAGCGCGGCCCCAGCTCCACACCGCATCAACGACTCCTGCCGCCCGTGCCCCCACGCGCGGGGGCCGCCGCCGGTGCCGTCCCGGCACAGTGCAGCGCCGCGGGGCCGGGCCCAGGCCGCGCTCCCGCCCGGCGCGCACGGTGAGTCAGCAGCGGCGGC
>VZUI01041434.1:0-90224 GCA_013401135.1 Cettia cetti | reverse complement strand
GACCCCCCGCCCCGCACGCGCGCAGGCGCACGGCGCGCGCTCCTACCATGCACCGCGAGACGCGCCCCCGGCGCGCGCACGGCACAGAGCGGGAGCGCGCCCGGCGCGCGAGGCCCTGGGCGGGGCGGGGCGTGAGGGGAGCCCGGAACGGGCAGAGAGGGAGGGGTCAGTGCCGGGAGGGGCTGTACACACACACACACACACACACATATACACACACACACAGCGCGGGGAGGGGCTGTACACACACATATACACACACAGTGCCGGGAGGGGCTGTACACACACACACACACAGTGCCGGGAGGGGCTGTACACACACACACACACACACACACACACACACACACACACACACCGTGCAGGGACGGGCTGTACATGGGCAGAGGGGGGTAGGAAAGAAAGGCAGAAATAGCTCCCCCCGGTCAAGTCCCAACCGAGCAGGGAGGAGGCTGCCAAAAGTAAGATTTAAGTCCTAGAGCAGGTACATGTCCATTAAGTGATCAGTAAAACAGGCTGCACTTGATTAAGAGATTTATTGACTACCGGCTTGATTTTGTATTACTGGTATTTCACGAAGGCTGAAAGCTTCAGGGGAAAAAACCAGAAATGTCAAGAAAAGATGATATGGCTGACCTGAGATGTGATTCAGGACACCAATACACAGCAGTAACCCAGCACTGAGAACAGCAGAAAGCCCAAGCTGGCACTGGAAGATGGTGATGCCAGCAGGGTCCCACCCATACCTGCAGACCCTAGTCTACCTGAACAGCTTACAACATTAAAAACTAGTGATTAGACTATTTAATGTCTTACATCTTTTTTCATAACACAGTGGAGCTGTGAACTTTGCAGCGAGGCCAAGCTCCTGCTCTGATATATGCAGCTCTGCCACCCAAAAGACTATATAAATGATGTAGGGCTTTTCTGTTTAGCTAATTTACAGTTATCTACTAAAAAACAAAGCAGCAGTAACTTATTACAGCATTTAATTTCTACTGAGAAATATTCATCTACTCTTTAAAAATCCTTCATATAAAAAAAGAGGAACAAACCCTCACAATATTGAAAGATAAAGATGAGTTTAAAGGGAAGGTTATTATGCTGTGATTACACCTGTGTATTTCCCTATGGTTTCAGGAATCCAGACTTTGTAAATAAATAGTTTAACTTGACTGCTCTTGTATAGAAAACTTTTAAAGTTTCATTTAATGATATACTGAAAACTCAGAGGAAAAACACTTTTAGTGAAATCTTTTTTATCCCTGAGGACTTAGCTTCACTTGTTTCTCCACTTCTCTCCTCTTTCCCTACTGCTCCTCCCCCACTAAAAAGATGCAAGAATTTATTAATAAAAGAATTATCCTCATATGGCACGTTAATTATTTGAATAATTTCAACTACTGGCCTCCATGCTAGATCTACCAGTGTGACAAGTAACAGGCCACAAACACCCTCTCAGCCCAAGCCCCTCACAGCTGCTTGGCTGCTCACCACCAATACATTTTTTCACTGTCCTGCAGTCTCAGAATTTTTCCCCATGAACATGCTCTTGCCCCTTGCTTTGAGCTGCTGCACACAATCAAACACTGTCAAGCAGAGGAGCTGACATGGCAGTTCCCAAATCAAATGCTTTTATCATCTGAGAGCAGAAAACAGTGTAAGCACTATTACCAGTTTTGTGAGCACTAGGGAAAGTGCCCTCCTCTCTCCAATGATCTGACATTAGGATCCCAAGAACTTCCCAAACCAGCTTCCCTTTTATTCACGAGACCTTACCTGGAACACTAATGAGACTTGGGCACTGTCACGTTTACACTGGAAGCACACAGAGAAAACAAGTCCTCATTTTCCCATTTAACTTCATGAAGAATCTTGGGCATTGCATTTTCCTTCCTTCCTTGCATGAGAATCTGAAAGGAGGCAGCATTCAATAAAAAAAAAAATCATAAAAAGAAACGGAAAGCTGTTATCTTTATTTTCTTTTCCTCTAAATGTAACAAAGAAATTATACTGCCTGTTTGTGTAACATTAGGGACATTTAGATAAGCCAGGACAGTTATTTTGTAAACTCCTGTGGCTACACCAGTACAATTAGTCTGCTCTACAGACAACAGCACCAGCCCAAGGTCCCAACAAAGCACAAATGTAAAATTTTAAATGTTGGTCAGCTACAACAGCCAACAGCGTGTAAAACTCACGTTGCACTGAAACAGTCTGCTCATGTGGAAAATAATTATATGTGTAATAGAACTCGATCAGGAACTACTTATAAAAGTAGCTGTGAAATTTGCACATCATAAATTAGTTAATGTAACACTACTGTGCAGATTTCTTTATATTAACCTTGGACACCAGGCACATTTCATCTCACTACACCTTGAATTGGACCTTCATCCATTAAAATGAAGGTCTGATGATCAGCATTGTCACACTGAGCAATCCATGAAAAATGTATTACTAAAAAACTGCCACTAATAATTTTCTCAGCAACAAAATAAATAAGAGGACTTTGCCCTGGACACTTTGTTAAGAGCCTTATCTAATCATTATTGCCCACATACTGTTTGGAAAAATTTCAGAGGAGTGCCAGAAACTAACCACCAATCTAGTGCCTAGATCACCTGTTCCTTGGGAATAGTTCCATTTTAAAATAGATCCTTATATGTTATTTTACAGACCAAGAAGACTGGATCCTAAAACTAATTAAAAAAAATACTATTAGAGATCTTGCAGGACTTCCAAGGAAAAAAAAGAAATAGAAAAGTTGAGAACAGAGCTCATGTATATGTGAACTTTTATCACCTGTATACAGATCTGCAGAAGGAGATCAAAAGGGATGATCAGGACAAAATTCAGACTGAAATAAATAAGGATACCAATGAATCATCCAAATGCAATGCCAGGTTAGAACAAGGTGGCAGCAGACAAGCAGGAGACAACTTGGCTTCAGGAGAAATGTCTGCCCAATGTGAAATACACACAAAGTTAACTGCTGTGTGCACAATGAAAAGCTTTAATAAAGATGTGGAAAGTAACGCAAAGGGTTTTTTTAAAAAAGATTGAAAAGATACTTACTGCCAACACGCTTATTTAAATTAAGGTAACTTTTGGACCAGAACCTAGACAGTGTGTTCTTTTCTAACCATAAGTACTGAAGGGTGGGAGTAACAGCTGGTTTTGACTGTAAGACAAGAGAATTAGAGACAATTGATTTCCAGAAAAATTATACAGGAGTAAACCATGGTCTTGGGCAGTAGGTGTGTTACATCCTTGGCTTATTTGCAGGGGTTTTTAAGGTCTTAAGAATAATTTCAGTTTTAAAACTCAGCATTGAAACTTGAGTTTTGCTGCTGGAAGATTCATGTTTAATCCTTACACAGCATTACTTTCACATACTGAGGCCGACATCACGGGTAGTCAAAGAATATGTTTAATAAAAAATAATTAAACTTCCATTTGCTCTATAGAACATCATAGAAAGTAATTCAATAAATTACAAATGACTTTTTAAGACGCTTGTTCAACTACAGAAAGCAAATTTAGACTACACAGAACACAACTGGCAAATATTGCAAATGTCCAAAAAAAACCTGGACTAAGACTTGGATCATGAAGCCTGAAACAAGGGATAGAAATACAAGGCAATAACAGCTAAAGTTTTTTTAGTAACTACCAACACACACTTTATCATCACCTTGGATATCCTTTTAATTTTAACTTCAGTATTAGTGTAATTCTACTGAGGTTTCCTTATAACCCTTAACTTTATACAACCGTATTTGCATATAGTTTAGCTGACAGTGGGACACTTTTTCCCCCTCTGGATCAAACTGATGAAAAAATAACCCAAATATAATTATGTTCAACTCTACATCAGCCTTCATTACTTGAAACTGTAATTGCCTTATTACATAGAAAGAATCACTAGAACAGTAACCAAACTTACTTGACCATAATAGGAAAATACTTTATTTCATAAATCTGATATAAATTAGGTTTTAGCCACAAGATTTAGGACTTGTTTTGTGGGGGAAGGGTGGGAAGTGATGGCGTTGTTGACATACTCCATCAGCAAACAAAGTTAATAACTGCTTGTAAAACTTTGGCTATTTCATAGATGCATCCTAGTTAAATAAAAGTGCTATATTACAAAGGGCAAAATATTAAATATGAAATACTTTTTATTTTAATCATGAAGAATTGGCTACCCCCTTCTCTTGGCAGTTTTTGATTTTCACTATTGCTAAGACACTGCATGAAGGGCCAAAAATCAGAATACTATCTGGGAAAATACGTAACCAGCACAATTCAAATGGTACTTGTATAATTGTGTAATTACATCTAATACTGCTTCTAATCATGGGGCTAGTTATTTTGCACATAGAAACTTATATTTCATTGGTAAAGTTCTTGATAAAAAACAACACAGTTGTTTTACTGTACAAGCAAGCAACAGAACTATATCAAAATATACAGTTTTTGTTTTTTATTTTTAAATTTATCCCTTTGTAAAGCTTTTTCCATGACTTTCACTAGTACCTGTATCTATTTTCTCTTAACACTTGCCTATTCTTGGACCATAAATGATGTAACCAAGGCCAACTGAAGTCTCAGTCAGTTCAGGAGCTCTGTAAGTGTGAATGTGGGCCTCGACCGTGGCAGAGTAATAGCAGCTTAAGAAGAAGGAGGAATCATATCACACATCAAATCTTAAGACAGATTTTATATAGTAAAGGGTTCTAAGGATTTGGACTTAAAACAGATGCCTTATGCCCTGTTACTGTGGTTTCTAGGAATAATTTGTCTTCCTTACTATTCAAAGTGCTTTTTTCTTTAGTGGGTAACTCAGCATAATATATGAATTGATATCCCAATAATGATTTTGGATAATATTTAATATTTAGTCAGATTTAAATCTGCAGAGAAGTTTAAACTCAAAAGGAGTTCAAAACTATCTGTACTTTATTTACCATTATTAACTGGGAACTCCAGAAGGTTTTATGACATAAAACACAAATAGAAATCTACACAAACAAAGCAAACAAACAATTTTTACATGAATTATGCAGTGTTGAAAGGTCTTTTCAGTGGCACTTTATGACAGTTTGCCTCTTCTGAGTCTTGGGGAAACTACTCCTCATTTTGGGACTTTTAATTCTGCAGAGGGAGCCCAAAACTTTGCAAGGTGTAAACTAAATAGACCTACATGGTGCCAAGTAGCATGGGATAAGACAGTTTTTGCTTTAATTTCCCCTTAGTGCTGTCAAAGAGAACAGCTGCAATAAGGGGGGAAGAAAACCCCAACAGTCTTATCTCAGGTAACTCAGATTTTAACATGCTATACAGGATGTCTTTAAAAAACAAAACAAAACCTGAAAACAAGTAATAGAAACCAATGTAAACTTCCTAAACTAACTCAGCTGAGGTAACAGGTAGCCAGTTTAATTGGCTGATTGGGAAAAATTTATCTTCTTTTAAACACACTTGTACCTGAATTGGAAACAGCAGTGCATCACAACACTAGAGCATTTTCATGTAATTAAAGCAATGGATGGTGATGTAGATTCTACAGCTTTCATGACATTCATTAGCTGCCCAAATTATTGCTGAGTTTTGATCTGTAAATTATAAGTGTCAAGGAGGCTGTAAAACTATATTCAAATTAAATCAATAATATGCATAAAGTATTCTGTGTTCACTGCAAATATATTAAATATACAGCTCTTACTTGAGCATTATTTTCATAAAATTAACCCCCCAACAAAATTATAATGCCTTTTGTTGTAATTTTACACCATTGTGTATTTGATAGTACATACAAGTTCAGAAACTTATGAACTTCAAGAAATATTACATGCAAAACGTCTCTGAAAGCAGTTTGCACTTCTAAACAAATACTGAAATGTTCGGTCAGTAAATCATTGATGCACTCAACACTGGGTTATTTACAATGAAATAATTAAAGAATAAATTCAAAATCAGTTTATAATTTAAGTGCAGAGTCTGGGGTCAGTCTTCATCGCTCGAATCCGAATCCTCAGATGAAGACGATGTACTGTCAGATCCAGATGAAGCATCTGCTTTCTCTGAACCCTCATCTGTGCTGTTTTCGTTGTGAGAGCTTGGCTCTGTTCCCCCTTTGTCTTCCTGATCTCTAACCCTAGAATTTTCCTCCTTTTCCTCTGTGGGCTTGGCTGAGCCCGTGTCATTGCTTTCACTGTTCTGTACATCAAAAATATTAGACTGAGACAAAGCTGGGATATGAAGATTAAGGCCTGGAGTGAGAAGCATCCCTGGGTAAAGTATGTTGGACAAAAGTAAGGGGTTAAGAGAGAGAGGATTGGCAGCTGCAGCGGCAGAGGACGTTGAAGGAGAACTCGAGACAGAGTTTTCACCACCAGTATCCGTATTTTGGTCTTCTGTCCTTTCTTTCTTTGTATCTGTCTCCTTGGAATCGTTTCCCTTTTTCTCCTCCGACACGGATTCTGCCGACTTTGTCAGGAGTCCTCCCATGCCCAGCAGGTTCGGTAATCCAGCCATCCCCGACAGCAGCATGGGGAACATGGCAGCCACGTTCTTGGCCTCTCCTCCGGCAGCCAGGCCGGCCGGCATTCCCATCAATCCCGCCGTCACCTGCAGCGACTGCAGGTTCTGCAGGTTGTGCTGCAAGGCCTGCAGGCCGGGCAGGTCCACGCCCGGGAGCAGCCCGTTGGCCAGCAGGGGGTTGAGGGAGGCGCTGGCGGAGGCGGCCGCTGCAGCCGCCGTGGCCTTGGCGATCTCGCTCTTGGGGCGCCGGCCCCGCCGGCTCACCTCCTCCCGCACCACCGGGCCCGTCAGGATGCGCTCAAACATTCCCTCGGGGAGGAAGCCCTGAGAGAGACACAGCGGCGCTTTAGTGCCTTCGGGAAGCTTGCAGATGGCAAAGGAAAAACAAACGGAGGACTCCAGCACACAGAACAGTGTCAAAGCCCCTGGAATTTGTCGTGGCTTTGTGATAGCACATCCCTAATGTCTAAAGGCCCCTCTCGACTCTGAGGGCTACAGGGATCTTCTCACACCCTCTGCTAACTCATCCTTCATGGTTTCCTGGCACATTAAGCCAAATACAGCTAATTACAGGAGCAAGCTCAATCTAAGATCTAACTAAACCAGAATTGCTTTGAAATACTATCACATAGCAATCACTTGACAGTTTAATTAGTTTTCAATTTAAAGTGAAATATGTGTGATTGCACACAGACAAACAATCTCTCAGCTCTATTTATTTTTGCTAGTGTCTCTTTAATGCCCTCATATTTCATCTCATCCACAAAATGAAGAATAAACAAAAGACTCAAATTTAAATTAAATTCACACTACTTCTGTTTAGGATTTGTACAGTATTATTTCACCACTTTAAGACCTCCTACCTAACAACAAAGAATTGCAATGAATACCAACATTCCCTTCAAAATGTATTGTATGGAAATTTCCTTTTTAAAATCATAAGATCAAACATTACTCAACACCATAGTACAACTGCCTTTTTTTCCCCAGCAAATAAAGTTAATCTGTATTAGCTTAACAGAACTAGAGGAACTCAGAACTCAAGTTCTGTTCTTCTCTACTGCTGATAACTACTACTTTCTCAAAGTAATTCTGCTATTATTTATACCTCTATGCAGAGGTATACACTATACAATGCAACTTTTTGAAGTTCAAAATATGTCCTTATCTTCAAGGCAAGACTAACTGATAGTATCCTCACTATCCTAGTTTCTCAAAGGGTGCACACTAGAAGTAAAATTAATATTTAAAATTACACATTTTTTCTTCTCCACTGGATTTTTAGAGAAAGCATTCTCATTATTAAATGATTTCTTGGCTAATATCTTAAAAGCAACTGGGCTATATTTAAGACATGGAAAGTCACAGTATTACAGCATCTTCAACAAAATCTCTAATTTGGGGTTGCCAGTCACTGCTCCACCCCCTTCTCCTACTCCAGCTGCGCCAGCAATGCATTTACTGAACTATGCTGGCAGAAAGCTGACACTGACTCATGTTTGCTGTTAATGTAATACCAGAAACGAAAATCACACCTCTTGGCATGCATTTTTTTTTCTGTTTGCCTTGTTTCCTTTCAGATACATTTCATGTCACGGTTATTTTATTCTGCAAATACTCACGGACTGTTTTACAACTTCTCCCCACTCAGGAGCCACTCCATACTCTGGATTTTCTTTCAAGAACCTGCACAAATCCTTCAGAGGGGGAGCAAATGCACCCCCAACCTGAGAAGAAGACAGAAGTCAGTGAATATGTGACAACTGATAAGAAAAAAAGGCAACATTAATACCTGACACTGTTTCATTTTTACCTTTTAAATAACACAGTACAAATAAAGTGTTATTTCAAATTATCACTGAGCATGATGCAGCCTTTGGCTGACTCCTGGTGACAGGTGTGTGCAGGATTTGTTCTAAATCTATTAAACTCAAACTCATCTACTGAACTCAGTTCGAGACTTCAATATTTGACAGTCCCACTAATGTTTAATATTTAATGTCTAATATTTAATGTCTATTTAGACATGCAATGAATGGAAGAGCAACCACATGAACAGAGAACGATGGTCCCTGTATTACCAAGAAGGTTGTAAGTACAACCCTGTTAAACTTTTTCTTTGTCCAATAAATGAATCCTATTCTCTCATCTAAGTCAACTTCTAAAAATACTTATTTTAAGAGGCTCTGCCATCATGAAGCAAGTTCTTGAGTTTTTTTCATGCAAAAAAGGCCAAGTTAAAGTTACCGAACAGCATATCCTAATAAAAGCATATAAGCAGGAAACTAAGCTTTTAATTAATGAGAGGTATTATTAAGATCCAGAAAGAAAAAAAGAAAATCCAGTTTCTGCTTAACTTTCTCTATAAACTGCAACTTAAATTCATATTTTCTAGGCTACTTTTGATCCCTCACTCCCTGCTACTCAAAGTATTAGAGAACTGAAAAAGAACAAGAAAAAATGAGTTTGGCGATACAGAGAAATTGGGGACAACTTATACATAGAAAAACTGAGATTAATGAAGTATCTAAGTACCAACTATGGAGTGAAAATTTGAGGGGCAAAAAGCCATCATGAAAACACAGGTTTGCACAGTAAACAGAGATCATATGTCTCATTCCTTGATCCCCAACTCTCACAAGATCCCTCAGGGCACAGCTTTTGAAGAGCAACCATGGATCCCACTTTCAAGAGACTCACAGCCATGCTGGATCCCCTTTAGAACTGCTGTCTCAATACACTGAAGAGATGAAAGACTCAAATTCTGCCTCGCTCCCCTGTACAGATGGACAAAGCTCCTGACCTTAATATGGCAGCATACAAGAAAGCCCCATCCTGCTTCCCTTGTAGCTCTTCTTACAAAAAGAGAAGCTGGCAGTGCCACAAGGGAAAGGAAAACACTGCATACATGGACACAACACCTTAAAGATTGCCCCTGGCATGCTGCTCTGCTGCTACACTGACATTCCAACACACCATCACACACGTCTGGCCAGATCTGTTCAACAGACACCAGTAATGCTCTCCACACTTCTGAATATTGCCTTGAGCTTCCCCCACAGCCTATTCAAATGCATTGTGCTGTTCCCAAACTTTGACCATCTGTACAAAAACTCAATTCAATGCCTGCTCTCACATCTTCCACTGCTGCCTTTTCACACAAGAATTCCCCTTCTCCTTTTGTTCTCCTGTTCCCCTACCATTTCACCTAGAAATGTGACTGACAGCCAATACCTACTGGTGGATCCATAAAGGGCAAATGCCAGACATTACTGAAAAAAGCAAAATAATCCACTATACAGGATTCCTTTAATTCCAAAGGACAAGTTTCTATGCCAGATATACTACCAACACAATTTTAATTGTGTCAAAAACAGTAATGAGAAGATGACAAAAACTCTCTAACTTCTGATGAAGTTGTTACTTCGATCACATATTTTGAACATGGATTTTAGTGGCCCTGCCTCTGTCTGAGTCAATGGCAAATCAACAAATGTTGCAGCATACCGACTGTTCAGTTCTACAAGCCATGGGCTCAGTTTCTATCTGTACCTTACATAACTTCATAGTTGATAAAAATTTACTAAAAGATTGTAATTGACTTTTCTGTTCTGTGCCAAAACTTTAAAACAAAAACCTTTCATTTGTACACTGGGAAAATTTTATTGAGTGTAGTGTATTAAGTTCTTCATCTGGAGTAACTTTTCATTTGGAGAGTATGAGAATGGGAACAGTATCACAAATACCTTTCTTGCATTTCTTCTATTTATGAGCTGAACACGTTCTTCACCAGTTAAACTGTTAACATCCAGTTTATTGGGATTTCGACAACGGTGTCTTTTTTGTTTGGGCCTCCCATCGTGCAGCTGCATCCTCTGTTAAAAAGGAATTAAAAAGGCAATTACCTTTCTGATATAACTGCTTTAAAAACAGCAAGACCTCTGTGCATTCTCTTGAGTCAGGCATTAATTTGAAGCCAGCTTCAGAAATATTTTAATAGCGGAACCTATTTACTAATCACAATGCTTTAATAAGCAGCCCAGTAAACAGCACTACATCATCTCTCTGATGCCTCTGCCCATTGCTTTACTAATTTTTCAGTTTTTAACAGTGCTTTAACTGTCTGGAAGATTGCTGCTGTTTTATATTATCTCTATGGAGAAGTAAGGTTGTTATCCCAGATATCATACACATGATTTTCTCACATTCTGCTAAACATTAACAAATCTCAAATTCAGAAGTAAGAGTGTGAGAAGATCATACCCACACAAACACTACTACCATAGCACTGTACTGGAGGTATGAGATACATTGCACAGTAAGTTCCTGAATCCTCATGCACATCGCTAAATATATTGTTATACATTTTCAGCTCCCATCATCAGTACTGTGGTAACAGGAGTTTTCTTATCCTAGATTATTTTTTAAATCATAAGTGAAATAATACAAAAATCGTATGTCTTGATTTAGTACTGCTTTTCTTGGCAATTATCTTTGTGTGACAAAAGGAAGGCTTGCAGACCTCACACTATAAAAAGAAATGGACATTTTCCTTCTCCTATGTGGAACAGAAGAACAAGAAAATCATTCCCTGTAACACAGAATACCAACTCAAATACATCATATGTGAAATATTTTACTATTTAGTTAGGGAGAGGTGTGAAAGGAATACTCACAGGAATACAAGCTCCTGAATCTTCAACATATCCAGGATGTTCTTTAAGCCACCTTTCTAAATCTTTTCTTTTAGGGGCATCATCACCTGCAAGCCTTGTTCCATCTTTTAGGTTAATAACAGGAACTGGACTCTCAGCATCGAGCATGCCTTGGGACTGTGTGTAAGTGAGTGCTGGGTTTATTCCTGCAGCAACCTGGCAGGAGTTAATACCTGGATTAACCTGGAGAAATTAAAAACATCTGACTTACTGCACTGAAAACAAACCATCACAATTATTTCATGTATGAGTCAACGAGAGCCACAGTTCTCCAGATCACACTCAAGGACTTGGGCACTGCTCATGCCACAGAAATCCCTTCAAGTCACTGCCCAATTAGGTCCCATAACAGATGTTACAGGAAGGCATGTCCAGGTGTTGCTATGTCAAGCCACAAATTTTTAATAATACACTGCAAAAGTTCATCAGAATTAAAGTTGTATTTTAAAAACAGTTATTGATATTGTATGTATCTAATATTAAATGACACTCCACCAGTTGCCATCTGTATAATCATAAACTATCAGCAAAAAATATCCCAAGCCCCAAAGTTTTGACTACAAGTTTCTGTGGAACAGGGACAGCTGGTTATGCTTGGTTAAGGCACTAATAATAATAATTTTGATGGTTTTTTTTTTTTTTTTGGATACAAAATCAAGTCTACTTACATGGTTAGGCTGTTTATTTCTATTCATAAAGAGGACGTCAACCCCCTCCACATTCTTCCTTCTTCCTCGTCTCTTTTTGACTACAGGCTGACTGTCAACTATGACTCCATTGGCACTGGCTGTTAAGTGACTGGAAGTACCTAATAAATGACATAATAAAACTTGTGTCAGATGCTTGTTTATAAGAAGAGATATGTCTAAATAAAAAAGGAAATAAAATTATTTGAATAAATAAGTGCGAGTGCACGTAATTTCTACATGTAACAGCTAAGATAAATTGCCCTTTGTTTTATGACTGTTTAAAGCATCAAGAATATCAGGCTCTGAAAGCCATTTACTATAAAAATTTCGTTACTGCCCCTCCACCCCCTCCAAATTAATCTGTACAGGAAGGACAGCCATTGAAAACTGTTGATATCATATACACAGAGGCAGACATCCCTAAATAAATGTTTAGCAAGATGTGAATGGTTTGTTGCAAAATTTAAGCAGAAGCTGGCCTAAATTAAGCACTCATTTTTAATAATTTCTAATATTTTAATCCAAATGTTAACTCCTTACTTCAGGCTCATTTTTATTTGTCAGAGTGTACCTACAGTTACTTTGTTATGAAACAAACTGTAAGTTTTTGGCTAGAAATCAAAAATTGATTCTAGATTATTGTCCTCCACTGCCTCTTTGTATGAGACACAGGAAAGATTATGAAGAGTCCAAATTGGCAGAGACATAAATCTGGAACTCTTCATCTTTATTTACAAAGTAGCCACATTAAGATCCGAATTAAGCTGATTACTGTCAGTGCACAGTGATGCACTTTATTAATTTTTTTTGGAGGGGGTTTACAGCATATAATGGCACCATTCTAATAAATGAACACCACAGTAATTGACACTGTGATAAAGCATCAGGTTCTCCAAAGGGGAGAATGTCTCTACACTGGAGAGAATTTCTCCAGACTGCAGTTTAGAACAACATTGCAAACATCTCTCTTCCACTGCCAATTCATGGACGTCAGGAGAAGAACCCAGAAGACTTAATACTAGATTACCTTCTGCTCTCTGGTATTTTATGTACCTGATTTGGGAAGTGACTTTGGGAAGTTGACAAGGCTGGTTTCTGAAGCATTCTGGAGTTCACGTAGCCGAGCCAGATATTGCTGCTGACCCAATGCACACTCCTCGCTTTCAAATGGCCTTTTCTGAGACAGTCCCTGCTTCTGAAAAGTCAATTTCAAACCACCTTCCTGTTAAATAAATGCCATGGTTAGAAGAGCTTCTGCTGTAGCAGAAAGAACTACTTCATAATCAGGGTTTTCACATACAGTTACTCCAGCAGAATTGAGAAAGAATGAAAACACTGTGTTAGACATTATACAATCTTGCTCTTCCATGAAAAACCAGATTTTGAACAGAAATTTCATCTGAACTGAAAATTCCAGACACTCATTACATGTTTACCTCCTGAATCCAGTCCTAGATCCAACTACAGGAGCAGTCACATTTTTATGTGCTACAAACAGGTCTCAAACTACAGACAAAAAAAATGTTTGAAGGTTCTAGACTGCATTTAAACCAGGAAATTTTCCTGTAATGCTCTAAAAGACCGTGAAATGATAAAGTGCTTGTTGAAATGCTTAAAAACAGGTGAACACCACAAATACCTTTTTATACTAACCAGATTTGTTAGAAACAGCATAAAACAAGCTGTCTGAGGAAGCATCAGTACGGCAAAAATTCAATTCAGAGACAAAAATGATTCCTTCCAGTGGCTTATGCAAATTAAAAAAAAAAAAAACCAAAAACACAGAAAAACCCCCTCCCCAAAAAACCAAACCCAAACCCCAAACACTCAGTGCCCAGAAGCAGCAGACCCAAATACCCACAAACAAGTGTGTGAAGAAGTGAGAGTGAGAGCAGGCAGCCACTTGCAGGTAAAGCATGCCGCACACCGCAATCGCAACCAGGTCCTAGGGCAATAAAAATAAACATACGTCATTGATTTTCACTGTAAACTCCTTTTCTCGTACATGCTTCTTCACCTTTGACAGCTGGGGTGACTGCTCATATTCTTCTTTTACAGCTGCAAGAGGGGGTGTGGGTGCACTGGGCTCACTGTACTCTGCAGCTGCCCCTGAGCTGTCCAGGAGTTTGGTGGTGTAGAACGATGCCACTGTGGTGCTGTCGTAGCTCCTTCGGGCTGAGGGCCATTTACCCTTCAACACTGTCTGACAAATGCTGTCCAGTCTGTTAATCATAACTCGATCCTAAAATAAAGAGAAAATCATTTTGTAAGGTCAATGCTTACCAAAACTGTTACTTTTATGTATTAGCTCTTAATTCTACAGAGAAGAGAAATGACAACATTTTTACCACTGGGTTTGGACTTGAAGATTTTGAAGTTCCTGGATTTGTACTGATTTGCTGTAAATCTGTGAAAGCACTTTTGTACTTAATTTCACTAGTTACCTCTAAACAAATATGCAATTTCTCCCATCTGTACAGGCATTTGATTGAAATAGACTATTCTCCCTACTTTTTAAAGGAAAGACATGGTAAATACCAATGCAATATTTGTATGAGTGGCTTTGACTCACTACTAGCAGGATGTGAACCTGTGAGCAGCACCATAACACACAGTGAACAGCATTTATAAAACTAAATCTACAAACTTTTTCATGTCCCCTTTTAGCTTCCAAAAGCATGTAATTCCTCATTCCCATCCTTTGGACACCAAACACAGATAACACTTCACACACCTCCATAATACACAGTTCTCAAGTGCCAATAAACTCAGCTAAGTACATGAGGACCACAGAAAACCACTGGATTTTCTGTTCATTTCACAGTTATTTGACAAAATTTCTGACTGCTAAAATTACAACTTCTGTAAGCAAAGACTTATTTCTGAGATCAAGACTCTCCCCCATATTTGACATGTCAACTTTTTACACTCTGATTATCATTTTTCACAACGTGACAAGCACCTATGACATTAAAGTTATGCTCCCCTTCAAAAATTATGAAAAATAGTATCTAGAGTTAAATGAATGTTTCAGGAGTCAACATAACAGCTAAAATGGTCCTGAAGCTCAAATACTACAGCTATTTCCCCTGCTTCTTGGTTCTAACGTATTTAACAGAATATTAATGTTAGAGCCCACCTTCAACTACTACTTTGGTTTTCAAAGTTGATTATGAACTTGCCTTTGGCCAGTAGGATGCAGCCAACATGTATCCACCTTGTAGGAGATAACCAGAATTTGGTGTCCCATTGTTCATCTGGAAACTGTCCTGTGTCTCATCTTGTGTGGTGCTCAGAGAGGCCACACTCTCTTCATCATAGGCTTTTATATGTGGAGTTCCTTCTGCTAAATAAAACCATCAAAATCATTATGCTGTAAGGGAATTAAACACTCAGTGTAAGAGGTTCAGGTGAACAAAACACACACAACAATGTTCCGAGAAAGTCCAAACACAAAGTTAAACTGAAGAATTAATCTCTGGGGTTTTTCAGGCCAACCTTTTTTAGGGATGTAAATTCCACACATATTCCTGGTAGTATTTCAAAGCTTAAGAAGTCAAACATTTAGCTATTTGGAAATAGACATGCTCCAAAGTAATCTAACAGACAGCCTTCACTTAACATATTTCCTCTGAAAGACAATATTCACTGAAGTATAGAACTAAATTGAAATCGAAGGTGTCTATCACCAGCACATGGCAAATCCATTGGGACAGTAATTTAAAGAACCCATTTCATTTACTGCATGGAATACTGAATGTTCCATGCCTTGAACATGTATGCCTGCATAATTCAATTGTTCAATTTTTAATCACTGAGGATTTTTTCCTATCATCTTTCCAGTGTGTTCTCTGACTTTCTTATATTTCATCATTAGTATCTCCATTTTGCGTCCATCCAGACAACAGAAGTTTCACTATGAATGGGGAAACAGTGTGAAACAACAAAAAAAGTGTTGCCTGAAAATGTAACTACTACATCAGCACAAAGAGTAAGAGGGGCAGCTCTTCAGAAATTAAATTTGTTCTTAACAATAGCTCTGTACTGAGTCATCTGATAGAATTCAGCACTCCCTTCAGAGATGCTTCAAATGTGGAAAGCATGCCAAAGGGTCATTGCCATTGTACAACCAATGAAATAAAACCTTAAAATTAAAATACAGATGAAGTTAAGCGAACTTTCCAGCATTTACCGATCCCTTCAACATCAACAGCAAAATCACCAAAAAAACCACCTGAACAAAAAGGCCAACTGATTTATGGGATTCTGCAGTCTGAGGAAGGCAGGATTACTTGCCTGAACAGACTGAGCTGGCACAAAACAAGCCTAATATTTGGACTTGTAGCACACTTACGGTATACACAATCTCTATCTGAATATTTATGTTAAATAAGTATTCTTTTGCTGTCATTGTTTTACTGTTTGCATACAACTGTTTCCTCTAAAAATCTCCTTTCCTTGCTACAGGCAGCAGCATATTAGTAATTTTCTGTAAGTGGCATTTTCCTTGCCCAATAATCATTTCCCCAGTAAATTAGCCCCATGGTTTCCATCTGTCATTTGGACAAGAAGATCCATCTGATTAAGACAATTCCCTTTTCCCCTTAGGTATTGGAAAAAAATAGGCTTTTAATCCCACTGCCTACCTTCATTTTCTTCCCTTCTCTATTAAAATTGGAACACACAGAGAAATCTTTTCACATTCTGAGTTTTAGTGGGGGAAGTAGAGGCCACTTCACAGCAGCAAAGTAAGGAGTGTATTAAATAATGAATGGTTGGGTTATTAAAAACTCTAAATCATTTTATCAGCAGTTTTTACTTCTTGTTTGAAGCTTTCACTATGTCTGTGTTATGTGGTCTTATATGCTGCAGTCACCTCAGTCTTGCCTAATCAGTTTTTAAGTGAATTTTTTGAGAAGTTAAGCGTTTGAAAGTTTTCAGTGCAAAAATATTGTTTGGGCCCCTCCAGTTCACATTAGAAAGCAGCTGACATGACTCAAGTTTGGACAAAAGCAAGCTTGCGGGTTTCATGAAAGAACAATGAGGAAGCTACACAGACAGGTGAGCAAGAGTGGAAAAAACAAACAGGGAAACCTAAACAGGGGATCTGTTTAGAAAGAAAAAGAACCCATAGTAAGGAACGCACACACAGAGTATATTTGCAGAAAATGCTGTCCATTTCACTCCCACACACGAACCACATGCACAGCAACCTTGCTTAGGGAGCCAGTCAACATTTCCTAAGGACCTCACCCAAGGCACTGACATGAAGCAAACAAAAAGCAGTATTCCTGAAATTCTTCCAACTCACTTGGAAGAATCAAGCAAATATGTTTATTTACATTTACTTAATGCTTAATGATGTTTACTTCTGTGGCATTTAATAGCCTTTTTTAGACATTTTTCCATTAAGAATAAACTAGTTCAGTTAAGATTTATACTGCAGAAGTAAGACTACACACATACCACGTTTTTGTGCCTCCTCTTCATCACTATCACTCTCTTCAGACGATGATGATGACGACGACGATGATGATGAGGACGATGAGGAGGAGGATGAAGATGCTGAAGAACAAGATGAAGATGATGAAGAGCTAGAGCCAGATCGAGAGTGTGAACAAGATGAGGAAGACGAAGAGGATGAAGATGATGACCTGGAAGAACAGGATGATCTATCTGAGTCAGAGTCTGAGTCAGAGCTAGAGTCAGAGCCCCTTTTGCTGACTCTCTGTTTTTTGGAAGCTGGGTTTGGAGTTAGAGGCTCTGTCCTTGCTGCCACCATGCGCCTGTCTGTCTCAGCCTTCACGCTAGGTCTGTGGTCTGTAATTTGTATTGGGGTGCCATTTTTAGGACTCAAAGGTTCAGATTTCAGTATTGTCTGTGTCTCCTCTGTAGACATAGATTCTTCTTCTGAGGACTGAGGGTCCTCTTTCAGATTTTCATTTTTAGCTTTTGTGTCCTCAAAAGCATTCACTTTAGCATCTGACAGTCTTGACTGAGGTGTAAGAGGAGAGGCAGATAATGCCATCTGGTACTGGTGCAAGAGTGGAGTAGAAGTCCTTGAGAGAGCCACTTTGTTTTGATTATAGTTCCTCTGGGCAGACATAAAGGAGAGTTCAGGATCACGAAGGATATGATAATCTGTCCTGCTAACTCCGTGCTTAGCAGCTCCAATAAGTAAATCCCTGTCATGAGTCCCACATTCCCACCAGACGGGTAGGTCTGGGTTTGGCTGGCACAGCTTTAGCCGCTCAAACAGCTGGGGGTGTCTCAGAGCCTGTTCTCGCACTTTCCGCAGGAGCTCGATGCGGTACAAAGTCCGGGAAGCACGTTCCTCCGTGATGGGCTGGATAAAAATGTTGGGGTCCACGAGTTCTGTATCAGAACGAAATAAATGAGAATCTGCCAAAACCAACATATCAGTATTTTAAGTAAACAACTCTAATCAATTAAGATGTATCTTTCCATTATAAGCTTCCAATTTTACTCTCTACATGTTTCCTTAATTCTTCCTTACCCATTTTTATCTTCCAACATACGAATGGAAATCCTTTTCAAGGTAAGCACTGACAACGCAAATTTAAAAAGTAAAAACATACACACCCACCTTCTTTTGAGGGGAGGCGACAGACCCTCCTGCACATTGACATAAATGCATACAGGTACTTCTCCAAGCTCTCATCTGTTTTCTTGTGCAGCCGAGCCATCGCTCGAAACTTGGTCCAATCAAACCGTCCCCTTTCAGGGTCAAACACCACTCCAAATGTGGACACAACTCTGTAAAAGTCAGCTTCTTCTCTTCTTGTCCATCTTGACCAACAAGAAAAAGATGTGAAATTCTGTCAACTTCACTGATTCACACATTACGCCTTTACCGTTTTTTACGCAAGGGCGGATTGGAAAAGCACATTTCCATGCTGCACATACCTTTGCTGTCTTTCAATCTTAGCAGCCATCTTTGGATTTAGTGCAGCTTCCTCATATGGAAGCTGCATCATACTGGTTTGTACTGGGAATGTTGGCTGGATCTGCTGGGCCTGCCTGTTTTTACTCGTTCGCTGATAAGCTGTTATCAGGCGGCGCAGACGTGTTGTTAAGGCAGACTGAGTGGGCCAGTAGATTTTGTCCCCTTCCATCATTTGTCCATCTATATGAAAACCAAGTCATGGGAAAAATAAAGATGCTGATCATAGCTGGTGTCTATGGTTCTACACCAGGTAATCTGTGTTTTAGCTAAGAATCACAAGAATTAAACAATTCAAAACACAAAAGCAACTGGCTCAGATTTCAAGTTTTATGGATTTACCTCCATCTGCTATTACGAGATCGCCTGGGGATGAAACATCATCCTGTAAAGTAACAAAAGTGAAGCACAATTTAAAATATAGCCCTCTACAGAGATTTGTGTTAAACATATATCTTACAACAAATTCTGAATATGACAAAGAACAGAAGTAACAAATAGTTTGAATAAATGGCTAACAGGGCATACAACAGCACTATGCAACAATTTCCTACCATTCCCACCCACCCAGACAACTTCAGAAACACATGGAATAAGCTTTATCAATTTAGAGAAATACACAAAAAGAAGGAATAATTTGCTCAACAAAAAGGTGGAAGTACTACATTACAAGTGAACGAGGTTAAAAGGAGCTGTTAATTGGTGCCTACTATACCTCTATGTCATCCTTAAACAGCGCTGGTGCTGGTTTATATTCTGGATCTTCTACATCCCTGTTAAAATTTCAACACAAAAGAAGCCATTTTAGTAACATTTTACACTAACTGAAAAGTTCTTATGCTCTTTTCAATTAAGCAAAAATGATTTAAATTTATTAAGATACTGTATTTAACTTTCTGTTTGAAATGAAGAAATTATTTAATGTCAGCTTTGGCTTGTATCTAGCTCCCTCCAATTCACTGTATCATTTAAAGGTATTCTTTGTGACCACAACTAAAAACCTCAATGAAGAGGCAATGAATAAAAGCAATTATCTTTTCCAGCAGTTATCAGTAATTCTCACACTGATCTACTGGGGTCACTGGTCAGCTGCACAAGACTAAGACATCAAAAGCCGACTTGAAATCAAATTAAACACATCTGCAGCACTCCACCTAGGAATGCTTTTGCATTTCAGTGTCTAAGTAGTATTTTTAATAAATCAACACAAAGTAGAATCCTTGTTAATAACAAGTTGCTGCATTTTTCCCCTAACTGTGAAATCCCAAATTTTAGTAGTTGTTCCACCATTCCTCTTTTCCACCCTATGGGAGTAAAATCAAAGCAGTATTCCTTACAACAATGACACCAAACTCATGTAAAAGAAGCTAGGAAGAGAATAAGGTACAGCTTAAAACTCAAATTTGCTTGAGGCCCCAAGACATTCCCTGCCATACCCATCCATATAATCATTTGCTCTCTGTTCAGCAGCAACTGCTTTCTCATCTGGTTTTCCAACCCTTTCCAAGAAGCAAAGAGCTGGGTCTGCTCTGATAGTGTTGTATTTCTCATAACCTATAAAGGAAAAAGAATTGGCAAAAATTTAACTTCCAAAAAAAAAAAAAAATTTTAAAAAAATTGAGTGTAGGGTGTTTTTATATTGGTGTGTAGGGACTGTACATACACAGTAACCCTCATTACTCACCATGTTTAAAAACTCCAATCAGAAGAGATTTATCTGCATCTGCATCCCACCACTCAGCAGGAACTTCAGAGTGGTCTGGCTCAGGAACCCAAACATCAATTTCACTGAAGAGAATCACCAAGAGCATACAACATCAGTAGAATTCATAGGAAGAAATAAATTTCTTATTTTCTTAGTAATTTCTACTTTATGTGGGACTTGAAACTTCTCTCTTCAAGTACACAAATACAGTAAAACCCTAAAATCAGCAATACAAAACACCCAGACAGCTTAGTATTTTATATGTGAGACCAGTAACAGGGAAAGAATACAAAAGCAAAACCAGTATACAGCATTCTTCCTCTCAGTGAACTTCAACTCCCAGCAGCCTGTGCTTGCACACCTTTGCAAAGCAAGGGTTATCTGTGTCAGTGCTAAACTGCAGGAGAGGGACTGTTCTTCACTAGTATTTCTGAATGAAATTACTATCTGTCACAAGCTCCTGTAGCAATGAGTTCAATAATTTTCAAACAGCAATACTTGCATAAAAAAAATAAGTTAAAAAAAAGGCATTAATGGAATACACATCATATAATTAAAAGTATTGGAAAACCTGCCAATTATTATGTCAAGTACATAATTCTATCTTTCACTAACTTTTTCAGTCTATTTGACTCGTATTATTTTACTTTATATAGCTAGACTCAGAAAGAGGAATCAGGGCTTCCACACGTCAAGCTGATGAAGTGTTTAGTAAACAAAGAGAAAACAAAAACATGTTCCTCACTGCCTGGGGATAAACACATTTAGTTTTAACATTCCTTATTTAGGTCTAGGCAGATTCTTGAATTTTCATCTGACATTTGAAATAAACAAGTAAAAATACTCTCTCTATAGTTCACCTGGCATCAGTTCCATCAAAGACCTTTTGGAATTCACTACCAATGACTTCTTGTTTTAAGTAATAGAGCATTCTTACTCGAAGTAAGACCCTAAATAAAGACAGAGAGAAATACAAATATTAGAACTCTAAAAGCTTTCAATAATTGTGGACGGTTTTGTTTTGTCTTTTATAATATCACAGAGATTTCAAATAATTTTTCTAAAACATACTTCTTTCAGTTTTAAGGGTGGTAACACCCAGCTTTTTATTGTCATCACATTTACAAAATGTTTCATTGCAAAATTGATTTCAAATCCTGAAGACCAGGGTCAACAGAACACTCTTCACTTCATAAAATAGTGCTAAGAACAAACTGCTATTTCCCTTTTCCTGCTTAGAACATGCCCTCAGAGAGGATCAAGTGGGCTGACAATGAACATCTTCCCCCATAACCTCTCCATTCCTTTTCATTCACAATTTGGTGGATGACCCCAATGACTTCTCCATGCTTTATCTCAATTCTTGACTACAGATGTATGAATTGTCCAAGAAGAATATGACAAGTTTTGCTAAAGCAAAATCATTTATGCAAACCAAGCTCATTCACTGCCATGAGTGACAGCTTTCACAAGCTGGTAGCTCAGATACTCTGAAGCCTAGAAAATGTGCCAGGGAAACAGCATGGAAGATTGAGGGGCAACAACCTCAGTGCTTCCAGTCTCTCTGATAAGCACTCCCACTCTTTAGTCCCTTGGCTGCTGCAAGGCATCCCAAACATGTTAGCAAGAGATCTCTCCACAGACAAAAACAGATCAAAAATTATAACAGAATTATTTTACATGTGAAATCATCTGTTCACCTCCAAATTCACCACAACCTATTTATTCTAATCAAACTAACACCATTAAAACATCTTTCTTCCTACTGCCACAACTATTTTAAAGTCTAAGACAGTGAGAAACTAGAAGAAAAAACAAACATTGAAAGAAGACATTCACACTTCAGCTACTGCTTACTTGTTGCAATGGTGTTTTATGTGCTTTTTGTATCCTTCATCTTGCAACAGATGTTCTGGATTGTATTTTCGAAGCCATTCTGCTTTGTGTATATCAAAAGTGCTAGCCTGGGTCTTCACTTTTTTTCCTTTTCTTCCTCTAGGCACAGGGGCTGATAAGCCTATATAATGTAAATATTAAAGGTATAGACATAGATGCCCACAATACTTATAGTTCCTATATCCTATACAGATACTGTGATCAGCAGTGCAGAAACAACACTAATATCAGTCTCTGTATGGGAGTCTTTTTGTGTCTTCGAGCACCTCTGGAGCACACATTGCCAGTAAGGACAAACAGGAGAGGGGGAAGAGAGGAGCATGCTGTCTGTCACCTATGAAACAGAATAGGTTCTTACAAACTGAAATGAGAGCTCACACCAAACACCATTTGGGTAAGCCATCAAATCAAGGCAAAGCAGCAATGACGCTTCTCCGCCCATCAGCTGAATTGTGTGCTTGAAATAAATCCCATCTATTTCAAGTAGGATGCACTCAGAGAGGGTGTTTAGCTGGTTTTATCCCAGTACCACAGGCACACATAAATGAAGCCGTTTAAGTGCAGAAACACACACAGTCCTTACCGAGGTGGTTCTGTAATTCCCGTGTTTGCCCATCCTCTGTTGGGGTGATGAGATCCCATATAAAACTTTTTATTTTCTCATCCCCTCTGTAGTGAACAAGGCAATAGGCTAACAGGGCTCGGCAAATTATCTCCACATCCTGTTCATTCAGCTGCCTCTTGAAGCGACCATGGGACAGAATTTCTCTCCACCGACCCCACCTAGTCCAAAGTGAAACAAAAATCAGCACCTGGAAGTGAAACACTGGGGTAGCTACAGACTTCTCTTACAAAGGAGTATTTTTCTCTAAAATTCTTAGCTTTTAACGTTTTTCTTTCAGCTTAAGTTACTCAGTAGAAATAAAGTAACATTTGAAACATAATTCCAACTGATTAAAACAGTTTTAAACAAAAGTGCCTCTTTACAAAAAGTATGAATGTTTTAAACTTTAAAGACACAAAACTGATGGGAACTCATTCTGACAAGAATGCTGTTTTTTCTTGTAAGATGAGTGAGAGAAGACCTAAGATTTGATTTCCAAATCAACTTATCTGATTTCAGTATGCTTAAAATAACTGGTTAGATTCTCGGTTCCTATTTGTGCCTCACAGAGGTGCAAGATGTTCTACAATTATGAAAATCAAGTTACCTACCAAGGCTTTATTTCTGACATTTTTTAAGGAGTCTTGAGCCTGCCTGCAGCACTTACTGTAATGATTTTTAGAGAGACTCCTGTAGTGCCCATGTAAAATGCTATAATCTCATCTGAATAAAGATTTTCACCCCTCTTTCTTGAAGTTTCTTTAATTACAAATTGTCAGGAAGACTTATTACAAGGGTGCAAGATAAATTCCTGTTTTAAAAACATTCTCTGCATACACACCAGGTTATTGCCAATGCAGAGTTAAGTTATTCCACAAATACAATTTACTACATGGAAGAAACCATGTTTTTAAAACACTTCACAGAATGAAGAAGGATGAACACAATACCCGTAGACCAGCAAGTTCTTCTCCACACGGAAGCACTCTGTCCTTCCATAGCCATTGGAGCGGTCACAGGGCCGGCGGAGCTTTGGTTTTTCTTCACCCTCGCTCTCCACCTCGGACAACTCTGCCAGCTCATCCTTTGTAGCACTGAAGGGCCGTGTTTGTTTCCTGATCCTTGGGGTATCAATAACAAGGCTGTTCTGCAAAATTGCAAACAAACCTTGTGAGAGAAACGGTGAGTTTTTCAAAACAGTTCCTATTTCTTGTCATTCACCGCTGTTTCCTAAAGACACTGAACACGCATGAAGCAAGTAAAACATTTTGTGGTATTTAAGGCAACACAAACAATGAGTTTCATATGCTCCTGCCAGTACCTTAGTTATAAACAACACAGATTATCTCACCTGAGCTGAATACTCACACAGACTACTCTGCAGTCTTTGTGAGAGAAAAGGGGCATTGAAGCCTTTTTGAATCAAATGCATGGGGAAAGTCTTCAAGTATAGGACACAGATTGCAGTATTATAAAATTTATACAGGTCTTAGTCACTTGTTTTGCAGATTTCAGTCCAAGATTTACAGACAGAGAAACAGGGCTATCAGAGTAATTCCATACTTTCAGGTCTTTGACAAAATCAGGAATGTCCAAACTTTTTTCTGGACAGCAGGGAAACAGCAAATACTACAGCTATCAGCAGGCTAACTACTCATGAACAAATCAGCACAAAAAGTCTAATTTGTTAAAGTATTAACCAAAAAGTACCAGAAATCCCATACCTGCGATTTCAGAATTCAACAGCAAGCACATACTTGAAAAACACACGTTAAAAAAGTACTTACTCTACCACTGATAGCATCGATATCTATTTCTGCTTTTTTGGCCCATTTCTGCCAGAAGTTGGGATCATCTAGTGAAATATCAGTCCTGTTTCCAGATGCAACAAAACTGGCCTGTAATAAATGAAACTAAAACTTACCAACATCATACATCAAAAGTTTGTAGTTTGCCTCACTGCTGTGAAGATTGCCTGACCTTATTTCATCGAAAATTTCCCAAGCAGCTGTTAAGACTTTGGAAGTTACTTACACTGCAAAGCAACTCAAAAGTTCTCCTCCCCCTTAATTTTTAAAAATCAGATCCATAATATATCAGAAAAATCTAATGAACTTTTATGCACCATCAGGAGAGAAGAACATTAAGCAGCAAGATTCTTCTGCTTCTAAGTCTGAATCTAAATTACTCGAATGGAAGAAAAAAGAATCTTTTGAAGAGGCTTATCAGCATTTGGGGATTTCATCTCATGCAGAAGTACTCGCTTGAGGGAAATTTCAAAGGGGCGTTTAAGCTGCCAACAATCAAAGCCTGAGTGCATGGAATAGGCTTAATTTCAGAAGGCATTTAAAAAACCCTCATACACTGCATTTGGGAAAAGAGTAAATACATAAAAAAATTTCTAACTCTTCTGATAAAAAGACAGTGATGATGATCTTTAGAAATCTACTTCTTATTTAAGCCATAATCAGTAAGATATAAGAAAACCTAAATAAACATATAAATAAATAATATTTTAAAATATTGCTATTTAAGAATACAAACATACATTTATGATATTTTAAGTCTTATTTTTTGCCTTTTTAATTCTTTTGGAATTCTCACAATTGCATTCATGAAGTGCCCACACCCCAAGCTCAGTTTTACTGCTTGATATTTTACATTCTCAGCCCCCTTCCCATGTACATATTGGTACCTCCACCCACTGCTGTTTTAGGAGGTTTCTTATTTTGCTTCTCCAATTCTTACCACAAAAGCTCAAGGTTCAAAATATATCCTTTGTTTATGCATTCTTAGAACAGGTCTCACAATTTTTACCCTTATTGTCATATATATTTTCCCCTGCCCTTAATATATCTAAATATAAATAGATCTATAAACAAATTTGTTTTAATATTCTTGGTTATTGCAGCTCATATCTCACACAACCCCCAGCCTTTTCCAAAGCAGCACATACCCATTACTCATCTTTGCTCAAGCATGCCCCTTGCACCTGGCGTTTACAAAATCTGTGGCAATCTGATTTTTTTTTTTGTTTATGTATGTTTTTAACATAAACATACAGATGCAAGAACCCTAAATATGTACTCACACACACCCCCATTAAACACAAGTAAACATAACTTAAAAATAAGGCCTAAGCTCTACAACATCCAGTCATATTTACAGCTCTTTACTGTCACAGAACAGCCTGCTCTTCTGCACCTTGGCAAACGTGGAGCCTCTTCCCTCGGATTCAATGGTGATGGTTTTAGTCCGGCGCTGCAGAATCTGGTCAATGTCCTCCTCACAGAACTTGGAGCCTTCATCCTCTTCATCCATGATGGCACCATAGGCACCTCTTCGAAGCAAGTCTTCTATTTCTTTCTTGGAGAGTTGTTGGATCTAAGCAAATAAAATCAGGTTTAGACAGTCAAGAAATAAAATCCCTGAAGTCTTTACTCTTTCCCTTGCCCATGTTTCCACAACCTAGCTGTGCCTTATGATCTACAGGTCTAAATCTGGAGTATTACAAGCTATGAGAAAAGTCTAGCTGACAGCTGAAATAATAAATTAGGTGCTAAAAGTACACATTTTTACAAGTATATCATTTTTTTGGCTATTCTTAACACCATGATGTGCATGTTTAAAATAATTACCTGTTCATACTTAAAGTAACACATTATCTTAATATGAAAAGATACAAGGAAACAAAGAGAAACTTTTCTCCTTGTTTTAACTTTGACATTATCTACCTTGAACTTTATGAGGCAAGAAATAGTGAAAGAATTATCAGAGTAACTGACTAGATTTAAAATTATATCAGCTATATTGCTAGTCCACATCAGAAAACAGAATGGAGATGTAAATGACAGAAAAAGGGAAAAGTGGCAGCTTATGTAATTTAAAGTAATTCCCATATGATTACAAAACCAAAAGGAAGGTTATTTCAGGAAATAAATCTACATACACCACCAACACTGTTTTCTCTTCCACTCATACTCTGCAAGACAGCCTTATCCAGTCCCAGTTTCAGACTTGCTCTGTCAAACATCTCTCTCTCATAGGAATTACGTGTGATCAGCCTGTAGACCTTCACTGCTTTGTTCTGACCAATCCTGTGGCATCGGGCTTGAGCCTTTGGAAGGAAGGGAGGAGGGCAGTTAGAATTCAGACTTCCTAGGAATAACAAACTGATCTTTAAAAAACCTGTTTCTGCTGTAGCCCAGTCCAAGAATAGGAGCGTGAACCCAAAAGGAGTCAACACATATTTAAGCAAACAGAAGCTACCAGATATTTTCCACACTGTGAACTGTTTTCTAAACACATTGTAGCAAGAAAAATGCAGATGAATGACCTGTGCTGAATGTTCCTGACTGGTACTTCCCTTGCAGTAACAGCAGATAAGACCTGCTAGCTCCTAAGTTAACTGATCTCCTGATACAAATGGTAAAGGAGTTGCAACTTGAGAATTATTTCAATTTCAGCATCCAATTCCTAGATTCGATTAATTCATTTTTTCTGAACACATATTAATCCTCTTCTGTATATTATGTTTCAACTGAACACCTCTATTTCCATAAACTGGGTTAGTCAGTACATGCAAAATATAGCCCCTGGGTTCACAGTATCACCCATTCTTAAGGGTTTTATCAAATCACTGATTTTACCTGTGCTGTATTTTTCAAAAGTAACTGATTTGAAAGGAAAGTTCTTAACCAAATGAAATCTCTTCTGAATTGAAGGCATCAAAAAACTTGGAACAGATGCCTTAAAAACATGAACATTTTAAAATTATGTGCGTTCAAACCGAGATAATATTCCAAGAGATGAAATTTTTATCCATCGGGTTTAATTAGTGCTCCCTACCACGCTCAAAGAAAATTACCTGCAGGTCGTTTTGGGGATTCCAGTCAGAATCAAAAATGATGCAGGTGTCTGCTGCAGTCAGGTTGATGCCCAGGCCCCCAGCCCTGGTGCAGAGGAGGAAGACGAAGCGATCCGAGTCGGGTTTGCTGAAGCGGTCGATGGCAGCTTGCCTGAGGTTCCCTCGCACGCGCCCGTCGATCCGCTCGTACAGATACCTGCACACGGCCACAGACACACACAGGGCTTCACACATGGGTGCAGAACTGAGAGGGTCCTCTGAACAGTCTGCTGCTCACATATTTATTTTGCAGCCAGTGAAAGTGATAAAGACTAACTCTGATTAGCAGTGGGTAACATAACCAAGAATCATGTCAGTACCAATGCTCATCAGCAAGTCCAAACACTGAGCATTTTAAGACAAGCTCTTCTGCACTTTGTTCACTAAGCAACTACCTGATCATACCTGTATTACTTAGTTGCATTAAAACACACCCTAACCTGAAGTCCTATGTGGACACTCAAGTTTGTCACATACTATCCTTGGATCCCTGCCTAGGGTCACGGAAGCAGGACAGTGGATTCTTGTATTATATACAATTTGTATTATATACCAAACCACCTGAACACATTAAGGGTAACCAAGCAATCAGCAGGAAGCAGAACTTGGGGAGCTGTCATTGGATGAACTTCGTATTGATTCTGTAAAGATCAAGAGAAATGGAACAAAAAGGACATGACAGTGCCTTTAACAGTCTTTATCAAGGCTTCCTGGATAAAACCCAGCAAATTTTTAAGCCTGAAGTAAAACTGTCATTTGTTACCTTTGACAATTACAAAGACTGCTTTGAAACTTCTGAAATCAAGAAAAATGCTTAAAAAGGGAGCAAATACTTCTGTACTTGTAAACTGAGTAACAAGCTGAATGTGTATCTAGTAGTCAAAAAACCTCACAACCATTTTTCTTCTCATCAGCTATAAAATGGCACAGCAGATAATCCACAGGACCAGAGGCATTCTGGCAGGCAGCCATCTATTTCCTACAGGCCTGAATTCTGTTAAGTGCTAAGTCTGATCATGTGTGCACTCCAACATTTCTAATCAAATGGCAGCACACAGCAAATTTCAGCTTTCATGGATTTCAAAAGATTCCAGCTGTAGATATGATTCACTGGTATAAATGTAACAACGTTGCAGAAAAAGGAACATTTTCCATACTGGATTATAAGCATTACTATGAAGTTAAAATTAATCTTTTAAAATAAAACATAGAAACTGTTGCACTCCCAGTTCAAACAGACAGCTTTAATATAAAACTATCACTAAAACAGATATTAAAATAATCTACTATCCAGTATTCCAGTATCCACTGCAGGAAGGTTTATCATTAAGAATTTTTGGTTTTCAACCTGTTAACTGTGTTACTACGATATAGTTCACTGACAATTACACATTTCAAAGCAAAATATACATTGCAACAAATCCACTGGTAAAACAAAAATGATGCTTTGTTACAGATTTAAAGGTTGATACAGCAACTACTAATTGCACTTAAGTTTAGGGTTTTATGCATTTATTTAGTCACATGCTCAAATAAGCATTTAGTTTCCACGGAGTCAATAGTCTGTAATGATCAGAGGGTGCAATTACATGTGATGGCAAAAGCCAGCCTAAGGAGCAGGTTTATGGCTGGCAGTTCAGCTCTGCTGCAAAATTCAAAGCAGTCAATTTAGCAAAGATAGAAGAACATTTGCACTTCTACATTAATAAAAAACCACATCCACAGTTGTTTATCCCTTTTTGTTATATTCCTTTGGAAGGAGCTGTATCTTGGACCCATCTGATCCCAAGTGCAACACTGTTTAAGAAGACATTCAGTGAGTGCTTCCTGGGGTTTGGACAAGCAATGATAGGCTTGAACTTATCTACTTTCTGACAGAAGATGTAAAAACAGTACACACATAATTAAATTTTTTATGGAAAAAGCAACAGACTGAAAGCACATGGTTTGCTCAAATTGGACAACCTTTCTTCAGTTTTTCTCTCAAGTTTTTAATGAGTTGTGAACAAATGATCACAGAACACAAAGTTACACACTGATTAGCAAACAAAGAACTCCCAGCTTTGGTGGGCTGCTGTCATTAATCCTGCACTCCCATTTGCACAATATACTACAGGATACAGAAGATGAATCTCACCTTTTATGTATAAGGTAATCCTCCAAAATATCAAGGCAGCGCACCATTTGAGAGAAGATAAGGACCTTGTGGCCTCCTGCTTTCATTTTTGGAAGAAGCTTATCAATAAGAACCAATTTACCAGCAGACTGGATCATGGCTTGCAGGTGGAAGTCAGGAGCACTTGGACTATATGTTTCTTTAAACTCTCCAAGGATCTTCTCTTCAGCACCTATCAGAGAATATATTTCTGTATCTATGGATGCATCTACACAACGATCTCCACATACATTCAAATCAAAGATACCAAAATCAGCGCCGTACTCTAAATATCCCCCTTTAGGCAGTGATGGAGAAAGAACAGAGATCTGGAGGGATCTGAAGTCTAAGCAAACCATCTATTTTTATCAGCGAAAACAAGACCTAAGTTTTTAAGTAGAACACCATAGAAAAATACCTTGAATGAGGTGAACATCCCTCCTCCAAATTTTAAAAACTGAAATACTTATTCTCAAGTATTGTATGTAAAAAAACTACTAAAAAAAAAAAAGTTCTTTTGTCTTTGTGGTTCTTGTTCATACTGCTTTTAAAGAGCTGTACCACTTCCATGAAATAATTGCTTCTAAATGTTCTGTAAAATCCAAGAGAACAAGTTCAAGCTTCAGGCCTCAAATATGCAAATGTATCAACTTTATCTTGTATCTATCAAAAAAATGTTTCAACCTAATCCAATCCTTGGAAAATCTGAAGAAAACATCGAAGAATTATTACAAAATTCTTATATATTTTAAATAAAAGTAAAAAATAACTTAAATAAAGCCCAGTCCTTATCCTGTATTTACCTTTGATGAGATAAGGGTGATTACAACACTTTCTGAGTTCCATCATAGTGTTAACCAGATTGGGTACATTTGCCTGCCCTGCTCCTTTGGATAAGAAAGCAAAATTTTTCTCCAAAATCGCTCGGTAATATTTCTTCTGAATATTAGTTAGTTCTACTTCAATTATTGTTTCCTCCTTAGGAGCCAGCTTTTTTTCTACATCTTCTTTTAATCTCCTGAGCATCATGGGTTTCAGGATAGCTTGTAATTTCTGAACCTAAAAGGAAGCACAAGCGTTTGTTGGCACATGAAAAAAGGTAATACTGTAGCTCAGTGAAAAGGCAGTCCCCCTAAACCTAAAGCTCAGATGAACTCCTACCTGTTCCTCTGTTTTAAGGTCTCCAAACTCTTGCATAAATGTAGATTCAGCAGGAAAACGCAATGGCTCCAGAAAATGAAGGAGGCTAAATAATTCTTCTACTGTGTTCTGCAGTGGGGTACCTGTTAACAGCACTTTATGCTCCTAGAAAAGAAAAAAAACCAAAAACCTTACATAACCATATCTGCACACATTTGCAAAAATGTTTGTGTTAAGTCTGAGCATCAAAACCTGAAAATACCAGTTCTGTGTGTCACTAACCACACAGGTAATACAGATAAGCAGATTTATTTTAAAAATACCAGTAAGTATTTTCTAGTAGCTTTCCTTTAAATTTTCTCTTCCTACATCTGTAATGAAGGAATGAGTGAACACTTCAACTTTGCTTGTAATATTCACAGATTTATAATCTTCTCTCTCTACAGTGCAAAAAATATAAACTGAGCATGTATCAAAAAGCAACTCATAGGACTTCTGAGAATACACAGGAAAGTTAATACTGAGGCAATAAAAAAAATGCAAAACCAGTCATGGTGCATCTGATACATGGTAGTATCTGCTTTTAAAAATATTCAGCTGTATAAAATGGAATCTTAACTACTGGACTAGACAATCAATCTGTTTAAAATTCTACTACTTGCACGCTTTTACTGTTAAATAACATGCTTAAAATACTTTCTAAATTTTAGCACATTGCACAAAAACCAAAGCAAATTTTATATCCTAATCAAAACAAAAACTATACAACAGTATCATCAGAAATAGACTGTGCTTACAGTGAGAACTTGCCACATTTTGTTTAATCACAAATATACCAGCATAAGCTATCAAAACCACATATGTTTGAAGAGTATCAGGAACAGTTATCTCTCAAGAAACACGACTTTGAGAGGTCTTTTTTGGCATGTAAAGCAATTTTTTCATTTATTATCATACTATACTGAACTAAAATCAACCCCAAAAAGTGAACTGTAGTTACTCACAAGGTTCATTAATTTTAGTCCTTCCAAAAGTTTGCAGTTTTTGTTCTTCAGTCTGTGAGCTTCATCAATAATAACACACCGCCACTCAATTGCATTTAATTCTGGACACCCACCAAGAATCATTTCAAAAGTTGTGATAATGGCCTGGAACCTGTAGGTACCTCGAACAATACGGCCCTAGAAATTCATCAACACACACAATTTGTTACATTCCCTCCCATCTACTCAATTTACAGATTCTGTTGTTGAATTTTTGCCAGGAGCCAGACACTGGATTCTACATTATAAATGGCTTTGTCATCACACTTAATAATCTTTGTAACTCTTTAACTAATACTAATGAGTAATTATTCATGGACCCAAATTCAGTATTGTCTACGCAACAGAAAAAAATTAATCCCTTTTAAATTACAGATACAACCATTTAATGGAACTGTTTCAGAAGGTGCATGTAGGTAAAACCCCATTTTTAAAGCTGAGAAAATCTGGAAGAGTGACAGGAAAAATTCTACAGTCAATCAATCAAAATATATGATGTTAATACAGTTAGCAGTCATACAGTAAGTGATCACAGTATCACCTGAGAACTAAATGAAAACTTTTTATCCAGTTTACTCCATTGGTCTGACAAAGAGAACATTTAAGGCCTTCAGCAAGGCAGTATAGAATAACTCACTAGGCAAACAAGATGTCAATTTGATATTTAGCACTACTTATTAAAAAGTTCTCAGCTTTATCAATTTTGAAGAAATACCATGAGAATTAAAAAACAAAAATATATAAATATTTTAATATAGATACAATAATATATAAAAATGTATAAAATATATATTAAAAAGGGAAAAAACCCCCTTTAAAATAGTCAGGTTTCAAGTTTTCCTCATGTCATTTAATGGAGTGCATTTCAGAACAGCAAGTTCAGACTGTACACAGTTAACACCAGCAAAAGGAAATCAGCTACATAAAGGTAGCAGAGCTTAATCAGTACTAATTTTTTTTCTCCCTGCTCTTGAAATTCAGGACCCAACTGCAACCATCTGTGTACACTTTAATCTCCACAAGAGTACCAGCGTCATTGCTATTCAATTGCAAAATTACTCAGCACAGTGAAACAACACACACATCTTGCTGCAAACACTGCCACTGAATTTACCCAGTAAGCATTTGTTGAAGATGCTCATATGTAACATCCTGGAACGTGAAGTGACTTTCACCAAGATAAGCACACAGATAATGTCACGTACCCTTGTCACTGCTGCCACCTGAGCCTATTTTTTGGGTGAGTTATTGCACACAAGTGACGTTACAATACCTGGGAGTCCCTGAAGTACATCTCATACTGCTGAATCATCTGCCTGCTGATCATACTCCCGTGGTACACCACAACATTCAGGTCAGTCCACGTGCGGAATTCCCTCTCCCAGTTTGTTATGGTGGAGAGTGGAGCTATGATCAGGAAAGGGCCCCTGATACCGGTCAGCAGGATTTCATACAGGAATGTAATGGACTGAATGGTTTTGCCAAGGCCCATTTCATCTGCTAAAATGCAATTTCGCCTGAAAGCAAAAAATATTTATTTGTTACTATCATCAAAGAAAGTACAGACCCCAAAGCTGTTAATAAAATGAACATTTCACAAAAACAAAGCTCAAGTACACTTTACAACAAGAGTTAAAACTGAGGCACTGCAAAAAGATCCCTGAAAGCATTCCCTGGTTAAGGTGAAAAAATGCACACAAAACCTTTGTGTAAAGCTTTGCATCAGGTTTAGCACTGTCAAAACCTGAGAATGGAATGTTCCGTGAAGTTCTCCTACAAAAATATTCCAGAAGTATCCTTTTGGGACTACCTTTGCCCTAATTAAAGGAATTTAAATTAAGCAGGTTTCCTACACGCACATTCACCTTGACAAAATTGCTAGAAAATAATGAAGATTCCATAGAAATCACACATGGGAAGTATCCCAGCTACACTCACATGAAAAGAGTGCACTAGAGCATCATTAATAAATTTCCCTTTTTGATTCCAGAACTAGACAAATGCCTATAACTAAATTACTGCATGAAGCACCACTCCATGCTTGCCCTCAGCCATACATTCCAGCCCTTCACTCTGTCTGCAGATGTCACACAGCTCTGTACTGCTTGAATGAGAATTAAAATCAGATTGCCTTCTGCAGATCAATAACACACATGGTGAAACACTACATCTGCTGCCATCATCTCTATAAGGGACATGCAACTGGTACTTTGGAAATACAGCAAGCAGGAAGATTCATTAACAGAAAGTCAACTAGGAAAATACATCATGCTGGAAAATACATCATGCTGGAAAAGGTATTCCAAGTGATTATATTTCTGTTCATAAAACATAGCATTAATGCAGAAAACCTAACTTCAGATCAAAACACAGATAATGCTATTATTCACTAGCCTTACTTTTGAAGAGAGGTAACTTTATCATACTATTTCTAGAAACCATTTTAAAAGATGCAAGTGTTTACCAGTTGCAAAAATTGTGAAAGCTTGAGCTTTGGTTGTTTTTGCTTAATTTCCTCAGAGCCATTGAAAATTTATTTTCAGTTATGTTAGTTGCATTATTTTAATATTTTGTTAATAAAACATCCTTGCACACCCAAAGGGAAAGAAATTTGTTCCAGTTACATCCTTTTAGCTATAAGTAGAGAAACTCTAATAAATTTAGTTAAAACAGTATTCATCTCCAAAAAAAGTGATTCACTCCATATACAGTTTAAAATCTGTATTAAAAATATTCCATGCATATACCTATTGTACCAGTTGAATAGGAGCCAGTTAAGTCCTTCCAGTTGATATTCCCTGAGCTGATTGCCATTTTTATATTCTCTGGACTGTTCTATCTTCTTCCAGGAGTTTGGAGGTGGTCGGTCCTTTAAGGGAAAGATTATTATATGTACAGATTGATACATGATTTATTTTTCCAAAATATCCAACCCCAGTATTTTGGAGTGTATCACTTTAGATTTAGAATCTTATTATTCAACATTAAAAGTGAAGTGTCATTGTTAACATCCCTTACTAATTAACAGTCTACAGAAATCTGAAATTTTTATTTATTTTTCTCTATGAATTGCTTTTCAAATTAATTTAAGTCTATATGATAATTAAATTAAGCAACCAGCTTCTAAAAAACAGAGTATGAATACTTTGGCAGGAATAACATGGCACACAAATTCATTTATATATGAAATTCCAAGACTACATGAAGTTTCACTTTGGCAGCTGTAAGAACAGGCGGCTGACCTACAAGAGAGATAACTGAGTACTGGGATTCACAACATCCCTGAAGTCTTAGGCAGCTCTGCAAGCTGATGCTGAAGCAGTCTGGGCACCTACACAGTTACTGTGATCCTGCCTCTCCCTTCTGCACTTGCCCTGCACTGCTGATTACTCCATGCCACTGCCAATGCAGAAAGCTAGGGCCAGTAGTACAAAAAAGTAAACTTTTGAGAGGTTTAGTGTCCTGAATAGATTTACCCAAGGGATCAGATCTAAACAGCATCAGCAGGGCCATGATACAAAGGCCACGACAAAACAGACTGAGTATTGAGGTGCATCACCTCCAGGGCCCTCACAAGCTAAGGAAAGCTGAGAGGCTACGTATAAAATATTTATGTAGATATATATATATACACACAAGTTCCCAAGCCTGGAGCTAGAACAGCCTGGCCTCTAGCTTAACAGGCAACTAAAAGCTGAAATCACGCAGTTTTTAACTGATATTAGGTAGGATTTTAGCAGAAAACTCTTCTCATAGGTTCTGTATCCCAACACACAACGTTTGTGT
Organism: Cettia cetti; assembly: GCA_013401135.1. NCBI lineage: Eukaryota > Metazoa > Chordata > Aves > Passeriformes > Sylviidae > Cettia > Cettia cetti. The sequence goes on along the minus strand of VZUI01041434.1, from coordinate 54,072 downwards.
GAACAAACTCACACATTCAAGCAAAGTAATTTTAGTAGGAGCTTTTCTCACCAGCTGTACTTCCCCCCACCCCCCTCCCATTTCTCAGCATTTATAAAAGCTTGCATTCACTTGAGACTCATGTGGCCCTATGTGGCAGCTCTGAATTTTCCATGTGAATTTTCTCTCTCTGCACTGCCAGCATCAGCATCACCTGAGCCTAGGTCTGGGCACAGCAGGAGCTGTCCCTCCCCAGCAGCTGCAGCTTCCTCCCCTCTCCCACCAGCTGCCATCTGTCCACTCCCCCACTCCCAGAGCAGCCATGCTCCTGCTTGCAGGCCTGCAGTCAGCAAATAATTTCTTGTAGCTGCTGGAGCCTGAAGCAAAAATACTTGTTGCTGATGCTGAGATGACTGTCAATTGTACAGTTGCGTTTTAATCATCTTTTTCTCTCACAGCCAAATATGGTAGCAGAGGTATAAAAGCTCTTCTTCCCACATGCCAAAATGTCAGGATTTTAAATAAATACTACAAAAATGAACTCAATATAATATGAAGATGTTAATCGTGACTACTGTCATTATCTGTAGATGGAAAAACCATTAAAATAAATTCCAAAGCCTCCAAATTAAAACACTGTGCATATTTAGTTATGTAAAAGAAGTAAGTTAGAACAAGTGTTGTACTACACCACGCAGGACACATGTCCTACTCTGACAATGACATACAGGACTTGAAATAGAACTATTTTGCTTTCTCCTGCTCTAGGAGACAGAAGATTGATAATTTCAAGATCAAACATTTCCTTATTACATGTATTTTTCTTCCTTTCAGCTAGCTCTTCAACGAAGAGAAGAAAAATAAAAGCAAGAAGAAATGACAGAACCTGTTTGACAGATCTCATTTGCCAAATCCCTTCAGTGCTGAAGATCAAAATTTAACTCTCTTCTCTGTAGAAGTGTCTAAATACGTCATCCTGGTTTCTGCTCTTTTTAAAGGTGCTCAGTTCTGTGATAGCCAGTTTCAACATGTGGCTCCTTGCACAGTCAGAAACTCACAGTCACAGCACATCTGATTTTTCCTAAGCAAAAACTTTTATTGTTTTTGAGTAACAACTAAGATAAGAATATTTGTCTATGCCTACCTGAATATTTTATTATTCCTAGGTAACAAGGCACACAGATGCTTTACACAGAATGTCAGTAAGCCTTATGTTTTAACACAGGAGTTTAAGGTTGGGAAAACCAAGTCACATTTACCAAGACAGACAAGTAAATTAGATATAATTTTACCAATCTCCTTGAGTCAGGCCTGGAAGCTTGCAATTGTTCAAATTCTTCTATTTTTGCTTGATCTACATCTTCTTTCAGCTCCCACGTACTGTCTTCATATGGCAACGAACACCATTTTACTAAATAGTAAATAACAGGCTGCAGAAGAAAATTCTGAATGTTATCAGTTTTTAATTTAGTATACAGACTGTTAATATGTCTTACTATTAGAGTAGCTTGCTTACACAAGAGCTGGAATCAAAAGCACATTTCTGACTATTTTTTAAATGTTCCATGTAGATTCCTGTTATCTACCTATTTATCCTTGGCTCCCCACACTCTGCCACTTTCTGCAGACCTGTGGAGTGCTTTTCAATCCCACGGACCCACAAGTAAATCTTGTTTTAGTCTCAGGAAAGATAAATTACAGTATTTGTGACATTTGTGGAAATGGGGCAGGGCAGCAGAACCAACTACAGAAATGCTACCCAGCACATTACCTCCACTCTACAAATCAGGCTACCTAGGTCTAAACCAGAGCTTTAGAGCTCCTAAACCAGAGGTCTTACCAACAAAACTTTGCTAAAGCTTTACAGGCTTGATGAACAACATAAAGAAAAAATGGAACCAAAGCAGCAGATTATCTTATTTAGATTCAGTACATAAATATTTAAAAACCAAATAAAGAGTCATCCTTCCAGAAGCTGAGGGGAAAGTCTTATGACAACACATTTTTTCCAAAAGTTTAATAGTGACAAATCTGCTGCATACAATGAAAGTCATTCTAACTCTCAACCCTGCTTTAGGAAGATTAATGCAGAAATCACTGGGTAAAAGTCTGCTCATTTTGCTATCCACACAACCAGAATAAGCATTATAGATACTGCGACAGCCTTAATCAACAACTTTCTTCTCAGTCTTTGATCTCCACTTGACTCTTTCTGAATTTTGGCAATTTAACTGCTTGATTTGATTTCCTGTTTTCTTTTTTTAATCTCAGAATATTTTTGTTCTGTAATAGCTTTCCAGAAGAGGTACTTTAAATGTAAAAAAAGAGTTTTGATAAATACAGGGGGTAAGGTTCACTGGTGGCCATCAAAGCATTTCAAATTACTGGCTGCCTAAAGCTTTATTACCAGTGACTCCCATTCCACCATCAGAGAGACAGGACAGTACATGGGATCAGCCTTCTGATGGAACCCACAAGACAATTACTGAACCTCACGTTTATGTCAGTCAATACCTAAGCTTTGCCTACTATGACCTATTAATACTAATAAAAAGATAAGCTATTAAATGCTGATTTCTCTTTCAAATCCATGGCTAGCACAGAAAAGGAAAAGACTGTCATGTCTCATTAAAAATATTATTGAAGCTTTAAAATCATGGAAGTGTTACTCTGAGATCTGATAAAATTACAATTGTCAGACACTGCTTGGAGCTGTATCTTCCTGACTTGCTTTAAGACATATTTACCTCACCAGTGTCTTTATCTTCACAAAGAGACACTTCTAATACCCGGTCTACTTCAACATAGTCAGGATTAAAAGGTTCCTCTTCCATCTGCAGTGAAAGATTAACAAAATCAGTAGAGACACAAAAATAGTTGGCATTTGCTAAGACTTGGGCTCATTGTAGACAAAATGAATTTGGTAGTTGGAAATTATTGAGGTTTTTGCACAGACCTTAAATTCCACACTGGCCCCCTGCACACCCCCTTGGTTCTCTTGGGCAGCACTCACTCCAGAGTGACTTGACCCACTCATTCTGGGAGGAAGTGCTGTCTTGTGGAAGTCCAACAGAAACTAGCCATACTGACACAATCCTTCCCTCCTTACTACTTCAACCAAGTCCACTTTTAGACCATGTAAGTCAGGTTAATTCAGTGACTCCAGAAGACTTGCTCTTTAAATTACATAAAATAACCCACCCCCTGCTGCAACCAACACCAATGGCTCATTTTTAGTTTCTAACAATCAGCTCTTTTATATAAAAGCAAACTACTAATCACAATTTTGCAAGGAAAAAAAAGTATATTTAATTTTTGTTTCATACTCACATCTGCAAAAAAGTGAGCTCTTTGTGCTTTCCTTACTTTGAATCGCTTTATTTTCTGCTGGATTCTTTTATCTTTTAAAAGCTGTTGTTCTGTGGCCCACTCACAGTGGAGATATGAGCTGAAATCACAGAGATTGACATTAACACATTGGTGAAAGCAAAAGCTTACTATCTATTTTTAATATACAGTTAAAATAACAGAATCCACCATAAAGATCAAAGATTTCTTCCTCCAAATAATCATCTTCCAGCACCTAGTTAAGGCAATGTTTTTGAACTAGAATCTAGAACTCTATAGTCACAATTTTTTTCCATTACTCATAAGAAGAGGAACAAGCTAATTTCAAATGAGCTTAAACAAGTCAAGTTTAAAATCTGACACCTCTATCAGAAAGTAACCAGAGACCTAAATTACTTCAAAAATCTGATTTTCCCCTGTGCCTCCTGTGACCAGCTCTCCACAGGCACTGCTGGATCACAGTGCTCAGCCCATGGAAAGCCCAGGAGGAGCAGCAGAGTCCGTGGCAGAGAGGAACCTGTCCTGTACTGGGCTGGGAGAGAATCTCTGAGTTGAAGGAGGAGGAACCAGCAGCACCTGCAGCATTTACCTGCTCCCTCCAGGAGAGTCCTTCTGAAATTACATTACAGAAACACACATATTTCTTCCTCCAGCCCCTTTTTTAGTGTATTTTCATTGTCTTTTAAGTTTTCAAAGATATGCCAGCAAGAAAGTACAGCCGGGGGTTACTCATTCTCAGATGAAAAGACAGATTTTACCCTTCTGGAAAAACACAAGGTAAATGGTTTCCAACAACATGTGGAACCAAAGTCTCAAAAAAAATTTTCATTTATTATAGCTAGAATCTGATTAAATTATTCACATATGTGAAATTTAAAATAAGCTTGGATTTTCAGCATCAAGAATTGAGTAGTGACAGGAAAATAGATATAAAATTCAAAATAACATATGGAAAAAGCTCTTTTCTTCAATCTTTTATTTCCTGCTTTTGATGTAAAACAGTTTCTATCACAAGTTTTTTTCTTTCTTTTTGAAACAGTAAGTCCAACTACTACATCAGCATCTCCTAAATGCATGACACTGTAAATCTGATCTAGGCTTACAAACCACCTCTGATTTAAATTCATGAAATTAAAATTTGCCTCAGGCATGTAGTCCCTGCTGAATTTAAAAATGTATCTTCTAATTTAATAAATATCTTCTCTAAAAAAAATCTGTTCTTTGGCAAATAAAGGCAGCCAGCTTATTGGACAGTGCTAGCTTCACAATACTATCATAGTTTTAAAATTATTACTACCATATTACAGATTCTTAGCAATTCAAAGATTAAATTGGTAAAGAAAAACCTCAACAGATGACAAACTAACCTTCAAACAATACAAAACCAGAGTACATAAATATGATACTGAACAGTTCAGTCAACACATCCAATGAAACAACTTTTTAATACTTACTAGTTCTTGTATTTTACAAAAAACTCTTCTGTGTCTACTGTCATCCCAGCAGATATCTGGAAAAAAAGTTCAGGGGAAATGTAAAATGATAGATGCAAACTCCTTTTTCAATTAAACTACTTTATCCCATGACAATCACTTACTTCTTTCTTTATTACCCTGGAGGATAAGATTTTGTCTACAATTGCTGCATCTTCTTCACTTGGATTTTCCTATAAACACAGGAAAACAGTGATATTATGAAATTGCAGTAAATACCCCCTCTCTCAGGGCTTAAAACCTTCAACCACATGTGGCTTGTCAGAACATGAGCAATAAAGGCAAATTTGACCTCCACCAGCACATTCTCTAACAGGCCAGGAGAAAAAATGAAAGTCCAGGTCTCTACCCAGAAAGGTTTATGTGCAAAGCACAGCAAGTCAGGCACTTCCCAGCAGCATCAGCTGCAGCACTCACCTGCCCAACAAGCTCAGTGCAAGCACTGGGGATTCTGATACTTGCCAGACACTGTGAGTTAAACTGATGCACTGGGCATTCCCAGAATTCAGTTATACACAGCTGGAGAACAACTCTGACAGACAGGTGGAAAAAGAGGAAAGAAACCCAGCATGTGACAAACTCAATCTGATGCATCCACTCTGCACACAGGTAATGAACATGCTGAGGAATCAGAGGGAGGAAGTCATGGCTGGGAATTCCAGCAGGGCTTAGAAGAGGCACAGATGGGATTACATGGCTCAGCCACATCTGAGGTTGTGGTTCCAGAGACAGAGGTGATCTGTACAAGTTGTTTGCAACAGTCAGGCACCTTCTCTCTTGTCTGATTTGTTCCCAATTATACCATCATTCTCCTTCCCTTACAACTGCTGGCACTCTTTCAAGCATCTCATAAACACTTTTTTCCTGTTTCTCCCCTGCCACTCTGTTTACCTTGAATAGCTCAACAGTAAATTTGAGTCTACAAGTTGAACAGTGAACTGTAAGCCTGGAAGGGTTGTGGGTCCTTTTTAAATACCTCACTAAGCAGAGATCCCCCAAATAATTTGATGCTTCTCTAAGTCATGGCAACATTAGAACAGGGCTTTTTCATATGCTTATGCCACATAAAAAATTACTTGAGATATATTCAGTCTTATTCTTAACTTCAATTAAGTCAGAAGACGTTTGTAACAAAAAAATTGTGTAAGAAGTAATTTCTTCCAGTTTTCAAGATCTTAGCAAAATGTCACACTAAACAGTGGCTTGGAAATAATAATGTATTCCAAGTTAGGAGCTTTATTCACGGAACTGTTTGAGACAAAAAGAAAGCTCCCACAGACCAAGACAATTTTTACTTACCACAAATAATTGTAAAGGCTGTTCAGCAGGTAAAGGAGCAGAATTCTTCTTGATTTTAACAGAAACTTTAGCTGCTTCTTCCTCTGATTGTTTCCCTTCTCCTTCTTCAGCATATTTTTTCCTTTTAACTTGACGATTTGATCTTCTCTTCTGCCATGCAGGAGAAAGAAAAGAGACAGAGGTTTTACCCAAAATTTCCCCTAACATGAGCTGCATCTTCTGGGACACTCTAAGTAATACTTCAGCTGTACCTAAAACCAAAGGTCAACATTTGATAACAAACATGAAATAATTTACCTCTGTTATCCACTTACGTTCAATTAATTAAATCGTTATTTTCTCTTTCATATAAGCATAAGATACTTTTATTTTTGGGGTTCAAAAGCAAACATGAAGCACTCTTTTCAGGGTATGGGAGCAAAGCTGATATATAACAGCTCTCCCACCAGCATCAATATTTCCACAGCGATTTCCTAATGCAGTGTAACAGTGGAGTGTTACTGTCCAACTCCAGAATCAGAGAGGAAGATATAAAATAAACTGATGTGTCTCTACTAAGTGTTGCTATACAAAAAAATAGGGAGATTTTCACTAGAGCATATTGGTCAGACTGCTGATGAAGTCTGACGTGATAATAAAGTCTGTTGCTTTGTTAATGTCTCTATTTTCTCCTCCACCTTAATCAAGGCTTGTTTAACAGCATTATTTAGCTTACTTTGCAGTCTTTCTCTATAACCTTTCATTCTGGTTTCTGCAAGAATCTGAGGACAACAAATTCCAGCTGAAGAAATAATGTTCAGTCAAAGAAAATAATTCCTTCTCGCTCACAGTTTGAAATACTTAAGATTATTAGGCTATTGCATAACATTTCCAACCCCTCAGTACCAATATATGAGACACTGCCTATTTAACCGTGAGATTAATTTGCAAATTGGATTCACTGGATAAAAATAGCAGTATCAAACTAGTCAGCTAACATTTGAAAACACTATAATCTGCTTTAGAGAACTGATCATCACAAAAAATAAAAACAGCAAAACAAAACAGTCTCTAGAAAACAAATTTATTATACTGAGCTACACAGAAAAAGGTATTTTTGTGCAGGAAAATCCACTGCTGGTTGCAATATTATATTAAACTGCAGTACTCAGCTGGGAGAACAAGTTGTGACTAGGACAAAACCCCAAATCCTGTGGTCACACTGGCTTCTGCAAAGCAGCTATTTAGTAGCAGTGAGATTGTAGCACAGGAACTTTTCTTCCTGACTGTAAATTCGGCCCTTGGTCTGGCTGGTGTCTGGTAACAGACCTAGCTGTACTTTTGACAGCTCCATCACAAGGACAAAGCAGTAACCCATGGGTATGGTACAAGTCAAACAATGGGTATGACCATTCCTCCAGAGAAGCTCCAAAAATGAAACTCCTTCATGAGCTTTCCACAGTTATGCAGATTTGTTGTTTTCCATGAAGCATGTGCAGTGTTGGGTATTATCACCAAAAGGAATTTCTAATGTAAATGCACACTAATGTCACATTACACTTAAATCAATAATAGTTTGCTGACAGAAGTAGGTTTAAAAAAACAACAAAACAAAAAAAACAGGTAACATGAGCAATGCAAGATTATGTAACTGGCATTTTCAATTTTTCTCACTATGTCTTTTCTTACACCATGAAGTGATTAGCAAAACATCAACATATGTTCTCCAACCCATTAATACATAATCTGAGCTGTTTGGAAAAAAACTTTTGTATTCCCCTGAGCTGAGAACTACGGCCATAAACAAATGGCTCTAAGAAATAAAATTAAGTAGCACCATACATTAAAAATAAAAATTAAATAATTATAATTAAAAAAATCTATTTGAAGAATACACTTAATGTGAAACTAAGCATGCAAAATGAATTAGAGGGAAAAAAGGTTGAAAACTGCCCCCCAGAGCTTCAAAACTGCTATTTGCAACAGAAATTAGAAACAGCTCCTTGAAAATAAAATCATGAACATGTTCAAAAACTAAAGAGAAAACTGATTAATGAAGTGAAGTAATTTATGTCTTTCCTGCTTCTCCCCAGTTCCTTCAAAGAGAGCAGGGCAATGCTGTGACATTCTGCAGCGAAAGTTATTTCTCTCTCACGCCACTCCTGATTATCTCTACCCTCTTTCCCCTTCACACCATGAGCAGGTGATTTTGTGATATGCCCAGGAAAAAACTGATCTTGTCTTTTATATTACATTTGTTGGCCTATAAATTTATGTCTATCTGGTAAAAGAACATCACTGAAACGTTACAGATCCTTTCAGGTAACCTTTACCTAGGACAAGCTCTCACTTCAGTTAATGAGAAGCCATTTTGGAAAATGGCTTCTGATCCCTCTTCCCCTCCAGCATTATTATCTGTGAAACACCAGAGGGCAATTCAGTATCTCACAATTGTTTTTTGACAACTATCATCAACTAATGCAATTAGTTTTTACTCAACAGCATCTTATCTTGAATACTGATTTTGTCTCTGTGGATGAAATTGCCACAGGATAAAAACCTGTGCATTTCTAGCACATAACCTTACTTTATTGAAGACTGCCCTAAAGCAAGAAGTTACAATTCTGCTGCTAACGCACATGTAAGTAGAATATAATTTCTTACCAATAGTTCATGCTTCTTGGTGCACAAGTTTTAGAAATAATTAGCTATGTTACTATTATTTCAGGACAATCTATGAAAAAACTGCAGAAAGTAAGTTACAAGAGAGCTATTCCTCAAGGGAATGACTCAACCACTTCAATTCTTCATCTGGCACTTCCTTCAGAAGTATTCCACAAAGTACTAGAGCCTATCAGCATATTGATCATTGCTGCCTTCAGATCCAACACTGCAAGAAATCTGTTCTTTCAGCTTCTATAGAGGCAGAGCTTAGAAAAAACCCCACATTAATGCTTGAAACAACCCTTTTAAAAGTTCTCAAAGAGCCAGCTTCACTGATAAACATCCCGTCTGTTAGGCAATCTCTGCATTTTCACACTCAGCCAAAATAAGGATCAGGTCTAACTGCCAGCTCAGTGTAAGCACTTACAGTCTCCAATCTATGGGCTCCTGTACTGAAATTAAACAGATACAGGCAGGGCATTGATGTCCCATTACAGAAATGGGATTCTATCCTGTAGGATTTGCTGATTTTTAACTGAGAAAAGTGGCTGATGATAAAAACTTCTATACCTATGAGATATACAGAAGTGTGAGAGTAACTGTCACTGTGCCAAAGGAAGTGCAATTTTCTGGAGAGAGGGGAAAAAAGATCTGTAGATGTAACACAGAAATTTATAAAGGAAGAACACCAACTACCTACCTGTGAGTCTTCATCTTTCAGTGGCCGCTGTGGAGTCTGCTTAGCATCAGACAATTCATCTGAAGATTCATTTTTCCTTTTCTGCTTTTTGCCCAGTGTGATGATCAGCTTTCTGTCAGAAACAAAGCCCCAGCCCCTGAGTGAATGCTGTACACCAGTGTGTGTAACTTCAAGATCAAATCACTAGCAGTTTCCATATTCTCAATACAGACAGCACCACTGTCTGAAAAATGAGTAATAGATCTCAAATACCTTAGAGCAGTCACTTTTGTTCCCTAGCGTTAGTGAGCTTCTCTATGGCTACCTTGCTATCACAAGTTCCTAATTATCATAAACATTTTAAATCTCTGCATGAGAAACAGAAATACAAAAGCCAACAATTAAACCAACCGACAATGGTAAACTACCGAAATTTAGCAGAGATACATCTCCAGATGACAACACTAAATAATTTATCTTAAAAAAATTTACCATTGTAGGATGTAGCCTCCCTCATTTTTACTCAAAAAAATTAACTGAGGAGAACAACCTAAAAATCACTCAAAGCTATCTGACATGCAAAATTTTCATGCTTAAATAAGTCATTCAATGGTAAAAATAAGGGAATTGAACAAATCTTTTTTTGCCCTTAAAAAAAAAAAAAAAAAAAAAAAAAAAAAAGGCAAAGCTACATCCAAAATCTGGTAGTTTCATCTGCAGGTAATCTTAGAACCTATCAGAACCACCATTGGGAATAGATCAGTTAAACTCTAAAGAAAAAGCAGCAATTTTTTCTTTGTTTAAAGACTACACTGTTAATCATGACACCAATTCAGATTTGTTTCTAACTAAAGGGTGTAAAAATATTTTTCCGTATTTGAAATGTGCCAAATACACTTCTTTAAATGTGTTTACAGTGGCATAATTGTAGAATAATAGCAAACTCTTCCAGAAAATCACAGACAGAGAGCTGTCCTAAAATATGTATTTCATATAGTCTTTTATGATCAGATCTGTAACAGAAAACAAGGAAAGTATTCCAGTATTTAAGCTCCTTCTGCTGTGTTACAAATTAAGCACAAGATTTTAGTCTTCATACAGACAATACAAGTTATTTTACTGCAATATAACATCAAATATATTGGCCCCTAGATGAGAATACTATTGGTAAGAATGTAATGGTTGAAACAACTCATTCACTTCTCTTTGCAAGTATTCAAACAAGAGAACACACATGTATTTACTATGTCCAGACTAACAGTTCACATGGAACATAAGCATCTTAAATTACCAAAACACTGTGGAAAGTTTAAGCAACACAGCTTACAAAAGACTGCAGGTATATCTTCAGAAGCAATGAATATTTTCATTGCTTTTCAATATTTAATCACTATGTATGTTAAGGGACAAGGCTAGAAAACCCCAAAACCACAAAAGATTTTACACTTCAATTTTATTTTAATTTTAGCACAAAGCGAACAGCACTGACGGCTGCAGGTTGAAATGAAGCTGTAGTCAGCATAATCCCAGAGCTGCTTGTTCACAAGTAAATTCTGCTCCTTGGCTTTTCATTAGGTGTTCTCAGTTTCATTATTACTTAGACACATGTTTCATAATCACAGGAAATAATTTCAGAAGTGAACACAGTGGTTTCCCTACTAACTTCAAGGTTAGCTGGAGCATTTTTTTTCCCCTCACTCTTCAAGCTCTGACTAAGAATCTTTCTTTTTTTCTCTGTTTTTATTTTAAGACTTGTATTCTTGGGTATTTGTCCAATATGACACTTCCTAGTGATGGACTTGGATAATCACTTTTTCCATTTTTATCTCACTTTGTTTCATAAAATTTAAGTGTTACATTAGCACTTGTCACTAATATGTCAAATCAGCTAATATATTCCAAAATGATGCAGATGAAGCACACTGTGATTGACCTTCTGAAATTGTTTTTAAATGGAATTGTGGATGCTAAAATTTAACACGCATTTAAAGGGAAACCTGGTAAACTTATGAGTGAGAATTTCCTGGGAGATCATTCATGAAACAATATCCATCCCACCAAGTTCCTGGTTTGCACCTTTAGGGTTTGGAAAAATGGTAGGAAGCATCAATAAATCTTTTCCCCGCTCTTAAATTCTTCCCAAGAAAAAGAATAACTGAATGTTCTTTAATCAAGCAAGTGTTAAGATATAAGTCAAGCTGGAAGAGGTCTCAGGAAGACCTGTGGACCTTACTGAAAGCCAACTTCAGAGCCCTTTTATGTTGCTCAGCCCAGTGAAGTTCCACTTATCTCCAAGGCTGACAGCTGGTAGGTACCTGGGCAATCTGTTCCAAGTTTGATCCTCTTCTGTGAAATGGTATATTAAATCAATCCCTAAATGCATGTTGCTATGTTAAGTATTTTTATCTGTGCAACCACAGCCCAGTATCACTTCATGCACTACTGCTTACTATTTTAGGCTCAAGCATCCTTCAGTATTCAAGAAGCACATTATTAAGGGATATGGGGTATACTATGGGTTCTAGAGGTATCCACTGAATAGCTGAGGATTTTAAGGACCTTCTGTTATAGAAGATGGAGTATTTTGTGATTAGACTCCTCCAGCTACATCTTTTTATGCACATTTGTTCCTCTCCTTTCCTTAGCTTTTAGTCCCTCCTTGGGTTCACCTCTTGCTCTGCCCCTGCAGCCAATAGTCCATCTGTCAGCTTTTTGAGCTTGCAACCCCTACCCCCAGTACTTCAGAAGCATCTCCCTGAAATTTTCTGAACATCTCTGCATGCTGTAGATCAGAGTGCTTCTTTCTCTATATGGATATGGTGCCAATGAGAAGAATAAATGCAGTTTCACTTCTTTCTGATCCAGTGCCCAGAATCACAATGCTCCTTGCTATCAAAAGTTGCTGAACAACAGTATGGTGCTAAAGACATACATTTCTATCAGTAAAAATGCAATCTGCTCATATTTTGGCCAAAAACTTCTAAAAAAATCTGCTATGTGAAAACAATGATTTTCAGAAGCTTGTAAACTGGATCAATTCTGTGAAAAATTTTCATTGAGCGAACAAGTCTTCTTGCCAGTTTATAAATTTCTGCATGAAAGCATAAAGATCCTTGGCTAAAATCCCTTTTTCCACCCTGAAACAAACTGTTCTGAACAGAAACTATCTATGCTGTTCCTATGAAAAGTTAACAGAACACTGTAGACATGGAATAAATAATATCACCAGACTCCACTCCAATTTCACTTTCTCTTGCCTTTTTAAATTTATATTTATCTTATTGCACAACATCTATAAATATTTCAACAATTAGACATTGTAGATTTCTTCAATACGTATTTTCTTCTTCTATAATTACAAACTAAAGATGTTGAGAAACTTACACCACAAAAAAGGTTCAAAGAGGAGATTTCTCATGAGTCAATATTACTTCTGATCCTTAGCATAACACTCCTACCATGGTTTAGAGCTACCAAGAACCACTATTTCAGGAGCATTGCAGCTTCTTTCTTAAAAATGAAAACCAGTAAGAATGTGCTCCATTCCCCTTCTGTTTCATAGGAGAGAATGTGATGGAAACACTGCCAGTACACTGAACAGCTTTAAAGTGATAAACACTTTTCAAAGCCTTCCAAAGAGCAAAAAAGTAAATATTAAAGAGGATAGAAAAAAAAAAGGCAGCACATATGCATTAGGCACGTCAAGAATAGGAAGTAGAGCTGGCCTTTAAGATGTCATTTTACTTCAATTTTCCCAAAACAGAAAACACCAACTAATTATTAGTGTCCAAAGTCACCTCTCAGATATTATCATTTATAGCCAAAGCACTTTGTTAAATTACTAACAATAAAACTCCTCTGTTATCAACAGTATTAGCAATTATTTATCACTAGAAACTCAGCTAAAAATATAAAGTAGGAGTTCCTTTGACATGATACTGTATCCTCTTGAATGAGAGCTAATTTGCTGGTATAAAACCATTTTCTCTTATCCTTTTACAACATGTTTAATAAATAATACTAACACAGTAATATCAGCCACTGTCTCATTCTCCATTTGTATTTCAAATTAAAAACTTCTGGACTATACACAGATTTTTAAACACTCCTAACAGTCTTTCTGGAACCATCGGTCAGCTCAAGCTCACACTACCTTGAAACAGTGCCAAATAATGAACAAATGTTTAGTTATTTATTTGATAAGGCCACACTACTTTGTATTCATACGGTTTGCAGTAGGAACATTAGATGATGCCACTTAGACCCAACTTATGAATCAAAACTACAACCTGAGAGCAGAGAAAACTTTGCAGAATCACAGCTCAGCACATGCAATGACATCCCAGAAGGATGATCAAATCTTGAATTTATTGCCAATTTAATCACGACACAAGATACTGACCCTAACAGATCTAAGAGAAAACCCAAAGATTCAGCAAGCACCCCTTCCTTCTGACCACAGACCTTTACACCAGCATTTGCCTCACTGGCAGAAAACACAAAGAGACTTCCAGCATCTGCCTCCCAGGAGATCCATGCTGTAAGTACTTACACTAAATACAGCATCAGTGTGACAGGTGAACCACCTCCTCTCCACCCCTCTCCCCACGTCTCTGGAGTTGCTACCTGAGTTTATAAGGGTTTCAAAGCATCTTGACACTATCAGATGAACAAGAAAAAGATTGTCTGTCAGGGTCCTGGGTTCTAAAACTGCTTGTAAACAGTATTTGTGAGACCTGCTTCGAGGTTCAAGGCAGCAAGGACAGTTACTCATTTGAGCAGTGCACAGGATCACATCCCACTCGCTGGATTCATTGCTACATAATTCAAGGATTAATGAGCAAAATCCACCATTGCTCTTTTAGCACACAAAATAACACAGCCATTTCTGGCAGCAGTTTTGAACTGAAAGACTACACCACTCTGACTCAAACATTTGTAAATTGCGTTCTTAGAATTTGGGGGACTTATTTATTCAAACTATGCAGTGATTAAGAAAAAAAAACCCAAACCTAAATGTATTCAACTGATATTGTCCTTTACATCACCAGTGCAGAGCTGTTGCTTTTCATCAGGGCTGTGATATTTAATTTTATGTTTGAGTAGGTGGGAATACGTTGAGAGCTATGAAACCTAAATGCCAATCTACTTTTTTGAACAAGAGAATGTTCACAAATTCATAATTCTTCACATCAAGTGGCAAGAAGTAGACTTTTTAGATTAAATATGCATCACCTTAGATGGAAGAAGTAGAATCAATTAGAAAAGCTTATAAATAGAAAGAAGTTCTGTGCAAAAATACGAAAAAGTTTAAATAGATTCCTAAGTGTCAACACACCTTGGTAAATAGCCAGGATATGAAAAGTGGTTCTGCTGTCTGAAGAGAAATTGTAAAGCAGATTTTGAATAATTAAGTTAATCAGCAATCATAAAGCCAATTGGTTAACCTTATTTGGTAACACTAAATATATTATACATACATTGTTCTAATAATTTCTGTCATACCCTTACAATGTTCTTGGTAATAATATAATTTAGTCGTGTATCTCCTTATGGCACAGAAACTTTACTAACCACAGAATCCAGTTCAAACAGACTTGACTAAAATTATTAAGCATTATTTCTCTGTCTTCACAGTGCAGAGAAATAAAACCTTTACTCTCACCTTTAGAAAGAAACTATAGCCTGCCTAGAAAGTAACTGCTAGCAATTTTTAACTAGCAATGATAAATTGGAATGAATCATGCTATAAATTTTCCTGTACATGTAGGTCTCAGAGCATCACTAAAGAAAATATAAACAGTTAACATGAAGCCACCAAACACAAACTGATTGTCAGAGCAGAAATAAACACCAAATGTTGAAAAATCATCCTGCCCACTAAATCTACACACGGTAGTTAAAATCTCATCTTGACTCCAGATGAGGGCTACTCAATTTCAGTAAAAACTGTGCTGTATTACAATTTAAAGCACTTTTTTTTTTTTTTTTTTTTTTTTTAAGTGATGGCTACTAGGCAATTTTATCAAGGTTTGTTCAGCAATTAGTGTTCCAGCTCTACAGGAGCAGCATTTACAATTCAACTGTAACTCTGAAAATCCTCCTCCAGAGCAACAGAACTTGCTACACAGACAAAAGCTCAAAGGTCAAAGTCTATGATCACAATCTAAGTAAGAGTTTGCTGTTTTTGAGTGCTGGTCTACAGAGGATACAACTGTGCTTGTATTGACCAGGCTGCCTCTGCTGCAAGCAGAGATACGAAAGACCAGCTCAAAACTGTTTCTCAAACATTTCTCAAAAGAAAAAGAAAAAAAAAATCAACTTATTTGTTATTGTTTCAGATCAATCAGCTCCCTGTTGGCCTGCAAAAATGAAACAGGAGTCATGCAAAACACACAGGTGACTTCAGATCTGCACAAACACACCCAACTCTGCATCACCTCCTGCATTGCTCTGACACTCCAAATCCAAACTGAATCAACACATTTAACAGCTCCTGTAAGTTAAATGAGTTTGCTGTAGAAACCCTGTAGGCAGGGGCTGAAAGAAATGAAATGTATTCATCTGGGATGGACATAGCGCAGTAGAACTCCTAAAATGGAACAGCAGGTGCACCCAAACAAATTCTCCACTACTGTTAAAAAGGTATGCTGATCTTATTTATTTTTATTGTAAACCTTTACTGGCTTCAAGGTTTCACTCACGACTATACTGCTTGCAGAAAAATTAGTTCATAATAGCTTCTAACAGTTGGAAATTGTTTGCTTATCTTTTTAAAACATGAGGGGTCTTAAGGTTTTGTTTTCTGATTAAATATAAGGAATGTCATATATACAAATACATATATATATTTATAATATAAAGTTTTTTCATTATTGATTGAAAAATAATTTTAATTTTTATTGCATTTTAAACAGATCTCAAAAATCTTTTCTTCCAAAAAAAAAAAAAATTTCATTGAACTGAGATCTTCTCTTCCCGCCCAAAAAAGCACTTGTCTTTTACAGGTATTATTTTAGCATAGTAAAATTTTCTCCCAAGATTCAGTCAAAGTTTATTTTAAGGTAATGAAAAAAATCAATGGAGCAACCCACACGCTTAAAAACCCAATCCTATTTTAACTTAACAATAATTCCAAGGATGTGCTTAGACTCATTAAGAAATATTTTTTAAGAACAGCAGATAGGATAAAGCCTTTACAAGAGCTGTTTAGTCTTCTAAACTCCTTATTGTTTAATTTTAGTTTTCTCCAAATAAAACATATTTTATTAATCAAAAAAAATTTTTAACCATGGTTGAAAAGACAAGTATTGTGATTTTGTAGTAATTATTCTGCTATTATAGCAGCAGTTTCTGCATAGAAAGCAGAGTTTAGTAAGATTAGTCTTTTAAAAAATCAAGGCCTTATTGCAATTGCTGCTCTGCAAAATCCCTGGTGCATTCTTTGCTAAACAGTTATGACTTTTTATTTATATCAATAATATACAATACTGCTAATTCAACACAACACACAAATCTCTTCAGACATAAAAATGGATCTGGATGTCTCCAAGCATTTGATTTGCTACTGTCCATCTAAATAAAATGGAATTCAGTGAATACGAACAGAAATCTGTAATATCTGGTTCCAGAAGACTCTTCACAGCTCCTTTCCAGGACCTAACTGCTACATCTTTAGGTATGTATCCTACGTGAGGAAAGCAATACCTGACAGCGTGATTAAGTTAGGAGAGTGCTATGGGGCATTAGCTGATTAAACTGGTAAAAAATGGGGAGGCAAACCTTCACAGCTCAATGCAAAATGATGAAACATTGACCATAATTAAATGGGAGCTCTTCCAGCAGCTTGCATGTACTTAGCATCAAACACAAACACCATGGTTAAAAACACAGTTTGAGAAACGTCTCTTTCTCAACTAACACTGTCTGATGAAATCCTGAAAGCTGATCCCCTAAGTGATGTGCTTGGCAAAGGATTTCACCAAGACAAAACTGAGTGCAGAATCATAAATTGTAGGTAAGTTTACTTTCATTTTTTTTGTTTGTTTGTTAATTCAAAAAACAGTAAAAATATTACAGCAACTATGTAGTATATCATAACAATGATATTTTGGCAGGTGTTGTCAATTATCCAAAAGAATGAATAAAAAAACCACAGGATTTGTGTAGGAAGCACAAATCACAAGGTTTCCTGAAACTGACACTACCTAAACAACAGTGTAAGTTTTCTGATTAGATAGATCCACAAAATGTTTGTTATAGAACATGAGTAAATTCAGAAACATGGAAGTGAAATCAACTTTGGAAGTAGACATTCAAAATCCCACTTTAAACTAGAAGAAAAAAAGAAAATTATGCACTACTCAGTGCACTTACAAGCATGACCATAAGCCAACACACAAACAGAACAGAAAGAAATTAACACCATGAAAGTTCAAGTTAAGAATGAAGTTGGGTATAGAGCAGTAACCTTCATACTAAAGGATAACTACTCAAAATTGTTTACTTCAAACGTGTAAAAAAAAGCAATGATCTCTAAAAAAAAAAAGAAAATGCAAAGATACAGATGATTAAAAGAACATTCATTTCTGCTCCGTACATTAAAATACACATATGTATATGAGACATTTAAATTTGAGAGTTATGCCAGTTAATATTTCTGCTTCTGCAAAAAGAGCAAGGATTTTTTTAAAAAAAAGAAAATCAGACTGCAGCTAAGATTTCCATTTCAAGTTCTGACGTACTTAACATTGGAAATCACACACTCTCCTTTCAAAGTAAACAGGCAGCATAGGTTAGCTCGGGAGTCCCAGGATGAGGCAGTTCCTGAAAGCCCTGGAGCATTTGAACGCCCAAAGCCTTCCGAGAGCTCCTCACCCCAAGGAGCCCACCCAGATTGATGCAGCTGATTCTGTAAAATTGCTAAGAAGGCAGATTAAACTGATATGAGCGAAGAGTACGAAGTTCTTAGAATTCAATGTTTCCAGTATGTGCTTTACTTTTGATACATGTGATACCTGTAAGAATATTCTCTTGCTTATAAGTTCATTAAACTTTCCATTTCTCCCTGTGCACTTTATCAAGCACACTGTACTGAAGCTACATGCCAAAATTGATAAAGACAGCATTTATAATCCAGAAAAACTTAGTTTGGAGACAGAATGGATTACAAAACTAGATAAAAGATATTTGGGTATATGCTTCAAAGGGAGTACAGAATATTTTAGAAAATGTATTTAAAATAGTTCCTTTCAAAAGGACACTCCTACAGTGATTTTATCTAAAGAGAAAACAGAGCATTCTTGTTCCTGAATGAGAGAGTCCACACATGGACTTAATCAGGAAGAATTTTGTGTAGGCAGTGGAGGAGAACATTTTATATCAGTAAGCAGTTTCCATTTTAATCAAGGATTTACAGTCCGATGAGAAGGCAATGTTTTAATCGACTTACCCAATTTTTGTTTTCTCTTTAATTTTGGATGAGGAACCAGTTTTCGGCTTTTTGCTCTCCTTATCCTTTGGTTTGGATTTAACTTTTCTACCCTTCTTTTCCTCTTTTCCTTCAGCTGAAACACTGGGGAAGTTTTCAGGGCTCATTACTCGTGGAATGTTTCTCTCTCCTCTCTCTTTTGCCTTTGCAATTGCTTCAGATATTATGCGATTCGCCTTCTCTTGTTTACTTTCCGAGTCTGTTTTTTTCTTCTGCTTCTTTTCAGACATTGCCCTCACCTGGGTATTCTGCAACTTAGTATGTGATCCTGAACCATCAGTCTTCTTGGAAGGAGGCTGTAGGAAGAAACAAAAAGTAAATTAAATGCCCTTATTTTAAAAATAGGAAGTGCAAACATTTTTGATCGGGATATGCATTTTTAAAAAATGTAACTGCCAGCGACTTATGCGGACACAAAAAATGAGGAATTCAGTTTATACCACAGAATGGCGTGGGTTTCAAAATAACTACATCGATTGTTGGTTTTAAACAACCAATCCAAGTACTCAGTCAGTAAAAAATACCCTTCTGAAATTCTCTCAGTCTTCTCTCCACCTCTGTAATTAAAGAAACCAATCGTTAACCTTTGCAGCATTCCCAAACATTTGACACACACGTCCAACACTTCCAGTAAAAGATGAAAAAGCGAGGAGCTCCCGACGGTAACAGCATCAGTGTTTCGCCTCTGGTAGTATACCAGGACCACAGTTACCTTTAAGCAGACGAATGATCTACAGGACTAACTCGGTAATGAGCACAACAGATGCTCGAACAACACCAAGATTAAAAAAAACAGACAAAAGATAAAACCAAAACTAAAATTACAAAGCTCTATATCCATAAACAGCTGAGAAAGCAGCGTTTCTTTTATTTAGATCAACATACACTCCATGCCTTGGATAAAAGACGTTAACTTATTTTTATCTTCGCGTTTTTAATGCCCGTTTCATGGACGCAGAATTGTTTACGGGGCTGATGAGCCTCTCCTGCAGCCAGCCAGAAGACATGTTTTTGCTTTCCTCCCCTCCCCCTTTGAGGAATGGAAAGAATTTCCTATTCAAACACAAAACCCCAGCAGATAACAGTTATGTTACGTTCTCACCCGTAAATGCGCCTCTGCCTAGAGCAGGAAGAAAAGCCACCAGGAATTTCCAAACACATTTTCTGGCCAAACCCCGTGCACTTCCCGGGATACATGTTCTATAGGTGCCTCATGGGCGCCGGGGGCGGGAGGCAGGGATGGGGCCGCTCCCGATGCCACCTTAAAGCCCCGGGGCTGGAACAAACAGCCGGACCCAGCTCGGGAACAGCTCAAGATGGCGATGCGGCTCCCGCAGCAGCAGCCAGTAATAAGGAAGGTTATTCAATCCCATTAGCCTTTTAGCCCAAAGAACCCCTCCTCCTCCCACTCATTCAGGCTCTCACTTACCCTTCCTCTTGGCCTCTTCACTGAAGACATTTTTGGCGTCAGACAAAGACTTGCCCTCCGCTTTTCCAGCACCCCCGGCAGTGCTCAGGAGAAAAGCATGGGGAGAAGATTGCTAAATGGCCTATTTAGCGAGCGGCAGCCGGGCCGCGCACAGCCCTCCCCGAGCACTCGTTCGCTTCAGCAGCATCCCCGCGCCCTGCCCGGCGCGCACCCGCCGCCCCCGGCCCGGCCCGGCCCCGCCGTGCGCGGACCGCCGGATCCCAACAAAGCGCGCAAAGAAACGCACAAAGCATCAAAAGGCATCAGCGCCAATATTAGCGCTGGTTAGACCCGCTCCCCGCGGAACTAGGCCAGCAGATGGTGCTACCCGTCATTATTCCATTAGGCTCCACGTTTAACCCCCGCGGGGATCGGCTTTAACCCTTCCCGCTCCCCGCCCGCAGCGCCGCCCACAGCGGCTGCTCGCTGCCTTGGAAAAGCGTGGGAACCGGGCGCTGTGCCGGGCTGGACCTCGCTGCACCGCAACCCTGCGGCTCCGGCCCCGGGGAGGGCACGGGGGCACAGCGGCCCAATCCCCCGGCCTGTGGCCTCAAAACCGATTTTGCTCTCCAATCTTTTTTTTTTTTTTTAATTATTATTTTCTTTGCATTTACTTCATTACTATAAGATGGTATTAGTGACTATAATCATTTGCTGACAGGCTTCCCTGCTTCCTACAGAAAATGGAAGAACTGCTCGGTTTTATCCCTCTGCCCCTGCCCAGACCTGCGAGACCCTGCGGTGGAGACCTCCTCGGGACACGGCTCTCTGGTAAGCACCTCTTCCTTCCCAGCTTGAGTTAAAATGCTATTTTAAAAAAATCAGACAAGTTTTAAAATATATATGGTGAACATAACAAAACCAAAAAGAAGATTGGAGGTTTTGCAAGGTTATTAAAAAAAAAAAAAAAAAAAAAAGAAGAAGCTTTTGACAGCAATACCCTTCATTCTCAAAAGCCTGCTCAAGAACGAAGAAACATTGGGACTTGGATTTGGTTTTGCTCAATATATACATATACTTTTATTTTGCAAGATATATGTTTTTTCCATAGAAAATTTAAAATATGGCAAAAATCTTGAGATTGTTAAGATTAATCATTACTCTAAAAGATAATTTCACTTCTATTTAAGATTAATTTCAAAATTAAGTTCTTTGTCCAGCAGAAACATTAGTGGTACCAATACTTTAAATTTATTGTTTTCTTAACAATACCACTTAAATTCAAGGATATTTCTGTAAATATGCAGCAGCATCACAAGGACAATTACTACCTTTTTATTTTACTTTTGAGAACTTTAGCCAAGATGTTTCTCCATTATGTTTGCAGTATTACAGTATTTATACTAAATTACAGGAATTTATCATTTAGAGCTATTATTTCATATCTTAGTAAAAATGGTAAATAATCAACCATTTTACATTTTGAGATGAGCTAAAAAAATATATAATCCTCATGTACCCTTGGTATAATTTCAGTTCTAAAAGCCAAATGCTACTAAAGCCAGTACTGTTACTTTGGTCTGTTCTTGAACATTCCTGGGCAAGCAAGAAACAAACAAAAAATACTTAATAATTAAGTAGGTAATCCAGAAATGGTGGCTTTTTTGTGAATCCTTTTACAGTCTCTTTCTAGATATTTTATTCTTTTAAAACAAAGTTTCTGTGCTACATTTTCTCCGAGCTTAAAGCTGTTTCCCAATTTATTCCTCAACAGCATTTACTACATTCTTACTGTAAAACTGTGAGTATGCTAGACGAGGTTCCTCTATGTTACAATTCCTCTGCATCTTGCTCTCTACTATCCCTTCTGAGTTCTGGCTCCTGCACTGCACAAACATCAAGCTATTTGTTAGAAATCCCAGACCATGGGGTTTTTTTTAAATTTTGCTATGGCATTTCTAACCGTATGGAAGTGACATTCATGAAGATGCAGGAAAGCACCAGGCCAGCCATTCTAAGCCAAATAAATCTGTAATGAAACCTTCATCAAGAAAGTCACCATTCTCACAAAAAACAAAACTGGAAAGCAACACAAGTGTTTTGAGATTAGAACGTGAAACACGCTTGCACTTCAGAGGACAGGGGATCTGTGTGCACTTAGCAACAAAAGCCATTTAATCCAGGAGAGCGCTTTTATTCTGGTAATAATTTCATGATTTGAAAATATGCACAGCTATAAAATGATTGAACAGTTGTAAATCATCATGCACAATGAAAAGCATTTCAAAGGTTCTCCAGCATCTACAAAACAAAGGGCAAAGCCTTTTGCAAGCTGAAAATACCGCTCCCCCTGAGTGAGACAGAACGCAGATAAAACATCCTAAAGGAATACATCCTTTCACCAATGGCTCACAAACCTATTCCATCTAGAGTAAGAAATTTTTAACTGAGGAACATATAGGAGAAGGTAGAAAGGAAAACCCTGAGGCCACCACATATTTAAAACCTGAGATTTTATTTGGAAAAATAGGTTTGTACTTTGCACGATTGCAAAGATAATCATCCAAATATGAGCGAATGCAAAGCAATGCAATGTTGTCTTGAGTCTGCACAGAGGGAGCTCCAGGGTATCTGCTGCTGCTAATGGCTTTGCCGAGAGCAGCAGCCGAGTGCAGGGAACAAGCCTCCTGTCAGTTCCCTGCTGCTTCACGCAATCCTGTGGGCAGCAGGGAAACTGGCAGGAATCACCTCAAATTCACACCACTGCTGCTGCCTGCAAAAGCCATTAGCAGCAGCAGCAGGTATGGGCCCTGGTGGTGCTCGCACGGCAGAGCTGGCCCGAGAAATTCTCAGGGAACAGATCAGACAACAGCTGTAGAATTCCCCACACATGCCCTGATCCACAGCCAGGGGATGCTTCTTTCTGGCACTGTTCAAAGGAATTTGACATGCTGTCTCACAGGAGTAGAAGGTACCCTACACATATCTGAATGATTTCTTATTTAAACAACGTAAAAGCAGTCAAGTTACCAGGCAGTATCAAGAAGCAGAATCATGACAGCATCTTTCCAATACCAACAGTACTCTGCTGAATAGGCTTTTCATAGAAAGGCATTTCCTCCAACACTTTGTTGTGGTTGCATAGGACACGCATTTGAAGACCTTCACTGGTGTAACAGTCCTTCCCCCAGCAAGGACAAACCACCATCATCAACACTTACAGACATCTTTTTTTTTTTTTTCCTCTAAGGCCTAAACCCATTTTCATTTGTGCCACAATAACAAATAATTCCTTTACATCCTCTGCATATCACAACAAAGAAAGCCCCAAGGAGAAGGCGAGTTTAACACAAACTATTTCTACCTCCTAGAAAACCCACCCAAATTCTACCTTATCTGTTCCAATAGTAAAACATAGTTTCCACTGTGAGAACACCTTTCCTACAATAGGTATGGCCATTCACAATAGAGTAGCATTACTTTCAATTCTGTGTGTGCACAAAACCTTTAAGACTAAATATCTTTTCAAACTTGCACCCATTCTTGACGTATTCTAGGAACTGACAATGCTTTTCTCTGAGATTTTGACAGGTCACACATTTGTGATTGAATTATATAAGACACTTTATTGAAAAAATGTTTTTCACTTGTGGATCTACTGACCACTTAGATTAGCTACCACTAAGAGCTAAATTATGACCCTAAGGAGTCTAACAACAGAAGGCCAAGGTTTACATCTGCAATGCCTTGAGTCATTCTTTCACTCCTGCTGGTAGCAGTACACACCTGCAGGATGATGCTCAGAACAAGTACTGTCTGCCTTGAGAGCCTACCAAGTTCTTGACAGTACCTCAGGAAATCAATATGACCTTGACATCAGCTGCACTAAAAGCAGCTAAAATTAGCCACCTGGAAACTTGATCTACATCACCTTTGTTCATGTTTATTACTAAACAAGGCATCTCTATGTGTATATCAAGTCACCAAAACAGTATTAATATCAGAACCATACCTCAAATAAATAAATAGCATGACTTAAAATAATCAGTAGTTGGGGGGCTTCATCCAAATTAGCTTCTCATTTTGCACATTATAATCACATGAAAATTTGAAGGCTTCAGTTGCTTTTAACTCACTACAGTGAAAAATCTTAAAGGTATATCCATTCATCATTTAAATTATAAAATTGTATTTAGGAATGCAACTTTAACAAACCCCCAAATCATGAACTCAACTCAGTGACTTCTGAATTCCATACTAGCACTCTGAACTCCTTTCCTCTAAAACAGTCTGCAAAAATAAGTCCTCTAGTGACTTTTAATGGTGGATTTGTAATTAAAAAGTTTATTAAAAAACCCCAAAAACTCACAGCCTTGACGGAGTCCATCTGTAGAAGATTACTTACAATATCCATGTGTGTCACATCCCATGCATGCAGAAAGGCATGTCCTTTGCTGCATGGCAATCCCAGCAAGAGATGTAGTTTTCTTTGGACAGTAAACTGAAATGAGATTTTCAGTAAATCAGGCTACTTCTTGGAAGTAGCTACAACTAATGGGAAGATCACCTAAATATGCAACAGGATTTCTCTTCTCCAGAGACAACCCCCTCCAGAGTTCCTTCTGAACTGCTTTTTATTTTCCTGTTCAACAGTTGCCCCACACCATCTGCTGGGATTGCTTCACAAAGCCAAGAGCACTGGCAAATGAAGATCTGTAGGGTTCTATCATTTTTCCATTCTCTTTGGTGCATATATGGAACTATTATGAGAGCCAACAAAGTATTCCAAATTGTGGTTCTTTCAATATGCTGATAATATACTTCCTTCTTTTTCTAGCTTATTATAACTGCTA
Organism: Cettia cetti; assembly: GCA_013401135.1. Lineage (NCBI taxonomy): Eukaryota > Metazoa > Chordata > Aves > Passeriformes > Sylviidae > Cettia > Cettia cetti. Next base: position 28,880 of record VZUI01041434.1, on the reverse strand, counting down.
ATGAATGTCTCAGTGTTTAATGGATACAGAATTTCAAGACACACATTTATGAAACCTAACCCAAATTAAAATAGACATGCTACATATATAGACTCTCACATGGTATATATTCTTTTTAATCTATCTTTTTCATTTTCCATACTTGTTATCTATAATGTTGGTAAATGAATGGCTAACAATTACAGCACTGTGGCCAGACAACAGTTTTTATCTGTGTAACAGTCACTTCAGGACATACATCTGTGATTTGGAATGTAAATGTGGTTTATGCCTCACAAGGCATTTAGCACCATGCTTATAACCAAATTTTAAATTTCTGTGGAAATGAAAACACTAATGGAAAGGTCAGCATTCTTAAACTAGTCATGTTTCTAAGATGAAACATGCACCTGTTGGCACGTCACACTCTCTCTACATAGTGTGTTGTTTCACATCTCAGTGCTACAGAACCCAGTAATAATATCACTAATCGTGTGTTGCCACCAATGTGGTGAAGATAGCAAAGCTGTCATTAGGAGCTCCTTAAGCAGTGACCTGCCTTATCATTCATGGGGGGAAGATCAAGCCACGTCGTGTAAGCAGCTGCTAACCTGCCTGTGCTGCAGAGGCAGCAACAGAAGTTACAGAATCAGTCTGCAGCACACATTTTACTTCCATTTGGAAGAGATTGTTTGAAGAAAGTATTTTGGGGCTCAGTGCCAACTATAGTTAGAATATTTTTCTGAATATTTAGTAGTGGTATGAAAACTGTGTGTAATTTGCATGGTAACTTTTAAAGGAGGCTCCATGTAATGGAGCATACTAAGTTGCCAGGAAATGAAAGAAATTGAGAACTTCATCCCTCTTGCTCTGCCAAGCTGCTGCATTTAATGTGTTTCAGTTTTCAATGGCTTGGTGTTCTGTGCCCATCATGTACCCACTTCTCTTGGGTTCCAGTCTGCAATGTAAGAGCTATTGAAAAATGGCAGACAATGCCAACAAAACCCACTGCCTCAGCAAAACTTCTCAGTGCTCTTTTTCTGGGTGCCAGAACACCCAGAACTTGCATTGGTGTGAGGCTGATGCAGGGCACAGCTCGTGGTGCACTATGGCAGTATCACTGCACTCACCATGAGGAAACAATGGGCTCCTGTCTATGAAAAAAATGTTATCGTATCCAAGGCACCTGGTGGATGCACCAGTGAGTTCCTGGGCTCAGGCCAAATTCACAGTCATGACATACCTCTACTTTTTACATTTTCTTCTCTAAGGGTCAAAATGGTCCAGCAAAAACCTTCTGGTTTTTTCTTGCACTCTTGCCTAATCTTAACATTACAAATTTTGCAATTACTTCACTCCTTAAAACACAGGGATGACTAAACTCTCTATAATAGGCAATTCAGGTTTCAGTTCACTGTTTGAAACGAGTCTTATGTGGGCATCTGGAAACAAGTCTGTAAAATACTTCATCAAATATTAATGGACAAGAAAAATTAAACAGATATTTCTGTTTTAAAAAGAGTAGTCATTATAGTTGAAAATCCTCAGGTAAAGCTCTAAAATATATTGATCCACTGAAATCTAACATCATCCAACACCTTCTTGGATAGTACAGACAAGAATTTGGTTCTTCTGGAAAACATGCACATATATATGCTTGATTTTAAAAAGTTTATCTAACACAAAGCCAGATAGCTTCTATCCCCAGGGTTTTTTAAATTACCTTTTAAATTCCAGAAAAACATAACATTAGCTGAAACTGCTCTAAGATGACAAAATCTTTTAAAATTATGATTTAAATGTAAAATAATGAAGAATTGACTGCAGAATTCTTCAGAACAGAAAACAAAATTACAATGAACTCAAGATTAAACTGAATTTTCACAAGTTGGCACTTACCCACCCATGTTCTATATGACCACCACTTTTGTGTAACACTGAGAAAGTTATTTTCTCATGGTTTTCTTTTCTTACCAGAGGAAAAGACCAGGAGACAAAAACCCACCCAAAACACCTTCAAAAAGAGCATCACATGAAGATTTTTCTTTCCCCTTAATCTCATCTTCCAAGGTAGCTTCAGCATGCATGTCCCAATTACACTAAAAAGCAGCACAGCATCCATCTCTGAGCAAGAAAAAGCAACAGGACCTTAATGGCTGTTGGTATTAATGGCCTTAATGGCCATCAAAATTTCAGTTACAGTGTTCCCTCTACATCTCTCATGGAAGTGGCCTTGTAAGAACACATTTTTATGATTGAAACAAAACCCACTTTCATCCTCAGGAAGTTTACTGCTGTCAGTATTTCCTTCCACTATCCCCAGTTCTTCCACTCTCTCTCAGTTTATCAGCCCAGACTGAGAAGACATTCCAGGTGTGAAAGGTTGTAAACTGCACAACCCTCCATGGTCTATTCTTGGTACTCTTCTGCTACTTAGAGGAGTCACTGAACCTGCTGAAGGGATGAAAGGAGGGGCAAGTGGGCAAGAACTCTTCAGAACCAGCAGGAAACTGCCCACCTTTGTCTCAGTGCCTCACTTCTGCAAATACCTACAGAAAGGGAAGTCAGGCTAGGTCAGAGAAACAACCACACATTGAACAAAACACAGAGGTAGCTTTTCTTCCACAGCATGCTTTAACAGCCTGTTTTACCCAATTCTTTTCCCATTTTATTATACCTTAAACACAATGGTAAAAACCAATTCAATTAGAAGTGAACCAGCTTATTCAGAGTATAAAGGCTACTGGAAAAACATGCTGCAGTCGATCATTGTCAGTCCCCAGGAAATGATCCTATGATAATATTGGCAGCCTTCTTTTAAAATTTTTTCCTTTTTTTTAAAGTATGCATTTTCAGTGCTTGTTTGTAGCAGAACAATGAAGTATTGTTGACAAGATGACAGATGTGAAAAATCTGTATCATTTAAGAGGAAAAGATTAAGAGGAAAATACCAATCATGAAAGATCAAAACAGATTGTATATTCAGAAAGACTAGCATGTAGCATCTCTCTCTATAGTAATTTTATTCCCTAGAAGCAGTTAAGTTTAAAAGTTTACTTAATCTTTGAACATGGCTTTTTTTTTTTTTTGTAGTATTACTCAGTACCTTACACAGTATCCAAAATGTTTTCAATGTTCATAGTTTCAGTGAGACTAAAAATACGCAGCACTTAATGTTAAACCCAGCATTTAACACTAAAATATATATGACAGAAATTGGGAAAATTATTTTTAACATCAACAGCTGGGGAGTCACTAATATCAGTACTGACTGCACAGCATATTTCCATTTAAATCAAAGAGGGGGCATATTTCCTCCACTTCAATTCAAAGCAACTTACATATTTTTTGTTTCAGCTTCAATGAACTACTTTAGCAGCTTTATATGCCAGAATCTTCAGTTCAAAAGAGTCCTTTAGCATATATGCTAACCTAATGAAACTACTTCCCTTGAATCTAGTTTTCTCAATTAAATATTCATGAACAAAATTCATGAACAAAATCCTTCCCCCTAGTTAAGGAGTAAAACAAGATGCCTAAAGAAAAGGAATTTTTCAAAAAGGGTGATCGTTCAAAATTAAGAAGTCCCACCCAAGTCAGAGGATACTACTGGGGAACAACAGTTTGATTTCAGGCAAATGAAACCCAAAAAGAAAAAAAACCAAACAATTTTTTTCCCCAAAAGCCTCCTATTAAATTTCTAGAGAAAGAACATAGCATCCAAGAGCTTCATAGTAACAATCATAAAATAAATTTTGGTAGGGATCAAACAGAATAAGTTGGAAAAAAAAAAAAAAAAGTTGCAAGACAGGTTTCGAAAAATTACTGCTATGGTTATATTTCTAACCTCAACTGAGTCTGACTGCTAGACCCACTATAAAGGCCAAGAAAAGAGAAATTATCTTTAACAGAGCTGAAGTCAGCAGAAACTCTCACCAACACAGAGCAGAGCGACAGCCTGGTTGGAGACGCTGCCAAGAGCATCCTCAAGCATGGTCATGAGCAGGAGCCCCTCTGTACCTCTGTCCCCAACAGCAAGGCTGGGTCACCATTTCTGAAATCTAAAATCACTCAAAACCTGTACACATTTGCAGTTAAACCACATGAAGTCAGAAAGCACACTGGGCTGGCACCAGAAAACACATCTCTCGTGTGGTGTCAGGAGTTGATCAGATTTCAAACACTACATGATTGCACATCAAAGATTCCTCCAAAGGATGATATAAATAGGAGCTACAATATAGACACATCAAAATAAATTTGCTTAATCTATTTTAAAAATTGTTCTTACTGAACTCAAAGACAGTAAGACACATGTCTGGTTTTGTCACTCAGATGTTCCTTAAATAATTTACCTGCCTTCCCTGTGACAGCTTGGGTTCTCTAACAACTGGTTTCTGCTTTTAAGAGTTTCAAGGATCAAAATTCCTGCTACAACAAAGTTTACACATCAGGTGAAGCCATACCTAGGCCTCATGGACAACTGCTGCAATGACTTAAAGAAAAAAAAAACAATGCACATGTACTGCATTTTCTTATGCTTCTGAGGAATACAGCAGGTAGTGGAAGCCATAGCATGTTGCAAGTCTCAAAAAGCACAAGAGCTGTGCTTTTCTTTTGAGTGTGCTTAAAATACTATTAAAGAAATCTCTGTATTGTGGTGCTCATTAAAAAAATAAGGTACAGTGAAACAATTCCTTTTAATATTACTTAAGATTATTTTTAAAACCTATCAATAGGACTGTTGTTTTGAAACAATGTTTCAAACTCTAAGAAAATACACACAAATCTCAGAACCACAATATTTGCAATGGCTTTTCTAACACTAAGGGTTAACTTCTCTTTTCTTTCCAATATATAAACTAAAACTAAATTGTGAGGTCATGAATATCTCTTAAAAGAGGCCTTCCTGTCAATCTATGAAACTAATTCTGGTTTGCAATTTAATATGCTGCTCAACAGTGTTATGTGATATGCTACACATACATGATATTGTACTAAAATTGAAATTATTTTCAAATATGGGCTAACTCCTGAGCAGACAGTATGCAAAAGATGGGAACAATTTCAGGAGATAAATTAAAATGCTTGCCTTCACAGTAAGATATCAAGAGAACAAAAAACTCAAGTAAGTACAAATACAAGCCAAATAATCCACACAAAAGAAAACCTGCCACATTTATGAAAGAAAAATCAATCTCTGCTACAAATTACACAGCTTTCAAAAATGTAAGACTTGTCATCTTTTCTAGCCTAAAGCTACATTCCTAGCTTCATTTATCATGCTTACTGAAATCAGCATTAGAATTCTCAGTCTCATCATCCTAAGAAACCCACTAATTTATATTTATTAGCCTTAAGAGTTCCCAAACTCAATCCACTCAACACCTGATGATAAACACTCTCTTAGAAATCTGTGTAACCAGGAAATTGAGCATTTTTTTTAAACTGATAATAAACAGTAACAATACGTCTCCAGATATAGGAGGCTATTGGGGAGACAAAGTTGAAAATAATTTTGATCTATATATATATTTAGAAATAATAGCTAAAAGAAACTTCAAAACCTGAATGCACAAAACACGCAGACATCTGGGCAAAAGCCACGTGAATTCCAAATGTATCAGATTCTCTGGCTTCAAAATCACACTACTGGTTAACATCTTTACAAGTTCTGCTGCTCTTTAAGTAATAACACTTCACTAACACTTCATAAAGTGTTGATTTTCTACAAAATGTCTCAAGATAAAATGCTGCTCTGAAAGTTTTACAGGCCATGGTATGTTTGAGGCCACTCAAAAAATGCAGAGTGTAGATAACAGTGTTAGTTAAAGCAGGTTAGTGATTACTGGAGCCAATGGACAGTCCCAAAACAAGTCCACTTGCACTCTTTGTATTAAAGGCTGCAGGCCCACACACAATTATTTTGCCTGTACTGCAGAAAATATTGCTTCCCACTCCTTCCCCTCTCACAGAATCACTGAATGGCTGAGCTTGGAAGGGACCTCTGGAGATCAAGCAGTTCAGCCCCCTAGGAGAGGCTGCAAACGATGGTGTCCAGACAGGTCTTGAGTAGAAGGAGACTCCAGAACCTCTCTGGGCAGCCTATTCCAGAGCTCTGTCACCCTCACAGTAAAGCAGTTCCTCTTCATATTTAGATGGAAGCTCCTGTGTTTCAATTTGTGGCCCTTGTCTTGTCAGTGGGCACCACTGGAATGAGCCTGGCCCCATGCTCTTGGCACCTCCAGGTATTTGTGTGCACTGACAAGCTCCCCTCCACTGTGTCCATGGAACGTGATGCTGTGCAACTGAGAGAACTAAAGCAGGAACTTGTATTCAACCCCCTTGACAAAAAAGTGCCAAGTTTCTCTGTACCTGAAGGAGTTCAGTTCAGTTCATAGCCCAAACACTGCATTGACACAAGAAGAGATGAAAGAATAGGAGCTTTCTTCTTAAACTGGTTTATTCCCGATAATTCATTGTAGTTTAGGCATATATTGAACTACAGCTTGAACAGCCTATAGAATGGGTTGCTGTCTTTAAAAGACAATTTAACATGGATTTTGTTTTCTCTTTAGTTAGGTACTACTTCTTCCACGCAGTAAGATTGCACAATTACATTTGTACTCTCATATTAATTAATTGCTTTATAGTTTTTCAGTGTTATCAAGACACCTATTTCTAAATAGTTATTTAGATTATTCAACCACACTTCACCTGCATTATCATTAAAAAAATCAATTTAACTTATTTTTATCAACTAGTCTCACCTTGCTATTTTACTCCTGCAATTTGACCCAACCAGAAGCTTTATTCCTATGCCTGCAATCTGTTAACTACTTTTTACAAAAATGCTTCTCTTTTGGCACATTTCAAAGACAATTATAGTAGTTATTTAATGAGTGTGCAATTATCTCAGAAAAAAAATTATTATATTATGACAATCATTAAAACAGCAAGTGCTTAATTTTAAAGAGGAAACATACACAAAGAATTGGACAGCCTAATTATTTGACAAGTGATGAAGGTTGAGAGACACCTTCTCAAGAAAGGTTTAAGAAGAGCATTCATGATAGCAAGAAGATCCAAAAAAAAGTGAAAAAAAAATAGTTCTACTCAACAGAAGTCACTAAGAAACTCATAAAGCATTTAAAACTGTAAAAGAGATACTCTGGCACATTTTCAGTGTTCTGAAAAGACCAGCAATTTTTGTCTTTCCCTTACTACACAGTTTTATTTTGAAAACCAAAACAGGGGAAATTAAAATGGTGACAATAAAAATTATACTCATCAGTAAACGTGTTACAAATTTATTTCACAAACATGTATTTTCTTTACCCAGCCTATGCAATTTGCAAATTTTAAAAATAAAATGTATAAAAGGTTTATATAAAACATATATAATATATACAAAAAGAAGTGCTTCATACACATTCAACTATAAATAAAGCTATCAAAACATTGCTCTTTTAATGATTAATATGTTATTGGAAAAAAGCCATAGATTAATAATGGAAACATTATATTATATACAGCTATGATTTAGAACTTCATTCCAGGAACTGCACAGGCTTAGAGATGCTGCCCTACTCTTCTCATTAACTCTGGGCATTTGCCACACCTTTGCCATAGTTACTCCCACCTGTTTGTGCAGGTCTTTCTCAAGTCACAGAAATAAAGTAAAAGATCTGCAAAGTATTGCACAAAGGTGGTCAGTGGAGGAATTGTTTTAATTTCTTCAGCACAGATGATGAACTTACGAGGTGCTGGGAATTCTGCTGCCTCACTGTGATACAGGATTTAAGTTCCTATGAGGAAGGTAAAAAATGTTCTTGAGGAACATAAAACTAAATCCAGTGCATACAACTTGTAGAAATGCTTAAAAAGAAACTTCAGTTAAAGATTTACATTTGTTAATATGATGGCACCCATAAAATTGACCCTAATAAAAGGAACAATATAAATATAGTGGATATGCTTAATGGGAGGTATACCAGCACTGTTCAGCACTATAGGAAGAATAATCCATGATAGGGGTATAAAGGTTTTTTTACATGTCAAAATGACAAGGTATGATTTGTAATGAAGCCAAATGATTACTGGAACAGATGTCTAGATTTCTAATCATTAAGGTTGGAAAAGACTCCCAAAATCATTAAGTCCAACTTTTGACTTGATGCAAAGATGTGAGATGATGCTAAGTAGGACAGATTTTGAGATATGTATTTGTTATGTTCAGTCTCACTGAATATTGCACTGCTTCCCAAGTTACATGGATATAGCAGCACCATAATTCTAAAATCTTGTATTGTATCAACACCTAGGAGTCAACCTATAAACTTCCTATGCAAAATAGCCAGTCTCTTCTACAGAGAAGATCTGTATAGTATAATCAATTCCTTAATTTAAAATATTCCTTGTTACAGACTTACTTAAAATTAAACCATACAGAATATAAGAAATACACTCCAATACCATACTATATCTACACAATATAGTGTGTGTGTGTGTATATTATATATCTATGCACACAAATCCTATATCCTTTACTTTGAACCATCTTCCATAACTGCTTATATATCAAGTAGCTGGCTGGTCTTAGATCTCACAGTTAGCCAAGGAAGCACACCACTGCTTACTATGTGTTTCTCTCATAAGAACTTCACAGTCCACAAGTAGAACAGCAACCAGTAGCAGGAAAAGAGTTTTACAAGTGGAGTAATCCCAGGGATAAATGTCTACAATGAATTTAGAATTGTTATAAAAGTGCCATCTGATACCACTGTCAGACAAGGATGGCCTGTGACAATTCAAGATATCTCAGCAGCACATAAATCTGGACTTGGATCTGGTGAGAGTTAATTCCCTCTCTCATGATAAGCTCATATGTGAGGTTATGCCACTCAGATATATACAACACCACCCAAGCAATCATCTATGAGGTTCAGACTTTGCCAAACCTTCAACGAGGGCAACACAAATTCTTTCAAAAAAATTAGTGTCATCTGTTTCTATAAAAGAAGTGGTAGGACAGCTCAGGCTTGCAGGCATAAAAACACTTGCATGTTTCAAGTCAGTTTGTACACAAATTCATGAATACACTGAATTGTCAGGTTAGGTGCCAAACTTTTAGTTACAAAAAGGAAAAAAAAAATTATGTGATTAAAGAACTAAGACTACCACCTCATCCTATAACACTTCATATTATTAATGAAATACTATTTTTTATCAGTATAGTTTTCATTTTCATGTTATTTTTAATCTCAATTCCTCTGCCTTCATGCGTGCAGCCAGAAGACATTAGAAAATTTCTTACAAAATAATATACACAGTGAGACAGCTGTAATCTTCTCTAAGGACAGTTTATACTTAAGATTATCTTTCCAAAAGTTTATACTTCACATTATTTTTCCAACAGTTTATACTTCACATTATCTTTTCAACTTCCTATTTCTTCTAAAGATGTAAAACAATGTTGAAGGTTTTTTTATCCTTCTGAAAAGCAAATAGATTATTTAGCCTTAGAAAACCCAAACTAGTTTTAAGTGGAGTTAAAAGATCAGAAGTCTTGTATTAGTCAAAGCTAAGGCTACAGGAGTCTTCAGCATTTCTCCACTTTACTTTCTGTTCTCAAACTCTGATGAAAAATGCATGATGTAAAATTAAGGGTGCAATTTATTTACAATTCTGATCTAATTACAGAGAAAGCATATTAGCAACATAAGACAGTCTTTTTAATTCTGCAGCATTATTACACCGAACAGATTGTATTAATTTTTAAATTAATTTCCATCAAAAGAATAACCATACAAATAAAAATGTTATGAGTATGCTTGCTCTCAAATACTGAAACAAGTATTTAATGTTCTTCCTTAATTTAAATAACCTCAGCCTAACTACAGTTAAAGATCTTTGGTTGTCTAATATTGGCTCTGTTCCAATACCTATAGTTCATTAAGTATTTCCTAAAATAAAGTTATTCTTTCTGAGAAAGCATCATCCATTATCAAACTGAAACTGTTGGAAAAAAATCTGAATTCACTATTGAATTGTTTCCTCAATATGTACTAAAGCCAGTAAGAAACACTGTGTTGTTAAAAAATTAAAAACTCACCTTTAACTACTACATATGAAACTTGCCAAAATCCCTTCCCAGCTGACTCCTACCTAAAGCCAGTCAGTTTCAGGAAGATCAAAATTCCTTCCTCCTTTACCCTACCTTTTTCCTCCCTGGTTAAACTGCACACATTTGTAAAAAGCTCTAACAGAACCAACTCATCTTGAACTTGAAATTCTAAAAAGAGGTCAAAGAATAGAAGTGAGAATTACAACTAAAGCCCCTCTTAGAATTGTAGTCAGTCAAAAGACAGATCTGAAACACTTCAGTAATTGCCATACTATTCACACTACATACTCCACTGGTTTAAACAGGCTTCTACATTGTTTGCTTCTGTCAATCCCCCATCTGTACATTCCTCAAGAGTTTGACAGCTACCAGTTCACAACCAGTTTCTGAAGGAAACATTAAACATCTGTCTGACCAGATAAACTCGAGGTCAGAATCTAATTTATACAATTTATTGCATACCCCAAAACAATGGAAAATCAAACCAAGCAGTTTTAGAACTATCTGGTTTCTGGCCGTTTCATTTTGAAGAGGAAAAACATTAAAATTTTAAATACTGCGAAGTTCCTTTGTTTTCACACCACTATAAAAAACAAAACCAAACTCCTAAATTTTAAAGGTTCTCCACAGATCTCAGAACTTTCCCTTTATTCCTTGTTACAAAGCAAAGGGCTAAAACTGATGTCAGTAAGATCGAAGCAAGTCTGAAAAGGTTCTAATGAACACAACACAAAAGTCAATGCACCAGAAAGTTTTATTAGACCTGTTCTTTTCATTGCCTGGCTTATGTCCCACATGCTCCTCAAGAACGATACTGATCCCTGGGTTTCTCACCACCCCCACTTCTCCTGGAATCCATTTCCTCTTCACCCTTCACTCCAAGTGTGCTGGGGGAGCCCAAGAGCCTCCAGACCCTTGTTCCAGACCCCTCGTGCTGCCCTGCAGGGAATGGGGCACTGCTCCCATGGCAGGACTGCACACACACGCTCCAACAGCATCACCTTCCCCTGCCAGCTGCTGGCAGACCCTGTCTCTTCAGAGATCTCTGACAGGAGTGGCTGCTTGGTTGCACCCTCTTTTGTTTTTTTAGGCAGGGAAGGGGAAAGAAAGGAAATGTTTATCAAAACCAACAGATTGCATCTACTGCATCATTCAGTTAATCAAGCTCATCTCAACCGCACTGCTGGATATCAATGTTCCATTAATGTCACACCACAATTGACAGAAAAAGTTCCACTGGTAGGAATTGACAATGACACGCTCCGTAAACATAAGCAGAAGTTGTAATGGAGAAGCAATCTACTGAACCAAGACCAAAGATTAAGCATGTTAAGCCCTTATCTCTACACTAATGATCTAAAATTAACAGGGGGGGAAAGAAAAATGCTACACTGTCTCCTTCACAGGCCTGTATCCTACAAACTAAGTAGAAGCAAAGGTCAGTAGTTAAGGCCCTCATCTTCCCCATTTTTTTTTCCCAGAAAGACAGCATTCTATATTCTCAGGCAAAGAGAATATTAGTAGTAAGAATATAGAAGTAACAGTTACTAAAACCTTTTTAAAGCCCTCTGCTTTAAATGTATATGTTTGATGTTGGAGTTGCCTCCATTTTGAAATGCACAGACTGAAAATTAGAAAACAATTTTTATGTCACCTTGTTCTTGTGGAGGACTCAAATACTTGCAGTAGATGTGCACGTTATACTAAAACAACTGCTAAGCTTTTTTGTTTAGCCAAAAGTTATAAAATCCAACATATACATAGCTTTTATATGTTTAGTATTATTATTGATCACATGAAAACAAAGAATAATAAGTGTATTTTTAGGCAATGAGCATGAGCACAAAGACACAAAGCAAAAGACAGACCAACAATATAACCACTGCAATTCTTGTAGGAAATCAGCCACACAAACCTTACCAAAGGTTTTAAAAACATGTTTCTCTAAGTACTTTTCAAGACAATAAGCCATTATATTTGCACCAAAATCATAAACCAGTAACTTTTCTCTGCTATGCTTCAGACATACAAGTAGCAGAAGGAGCAACACCATTTTATCTGAATAAGATCACAGTCTTGCTTTCTGCTGTGATAGGAAAACAACAGGAGAAAGCAATGTCTGCATCAACTGGTTAGGGTTTTTTTCTCCTAAACTAGACTTCTTCAGGGTCAAATAACAGCTCAGAGACTTCAGTTATCATGCTTTGACTCGAGTCACTATTATTCATTTCACCTGACCAACCAAATGAGACAGTTCAAACCCCCAGTCCCCAAACCCCTACATACCTGTCCTTGTAAGGCTGCACGACTTCTGCCTTGCAGGTGCTGATTGGAAACTGAGGAATGCCAAGGATGGGTCTGAGTTTGAGACGGTGGCCGGACAAGTTCGGATGATGGCGTCACTTGCTGTGGGCTTATGTGATGTTCTAGGTCATGCTCTAAAACATGGCTTGTGCTATCCTGAACAAACGCAGAGTCATCAAACTGTGGCAGAAGGTCTTCCTGCAGGAGGTCATCTGGGTCAAGTCCTGTGAATGGTTCACTGTGAGTCTCCACTTGATGAAGTAAGTTGTCATCTAAAGATGTAAAACCGTTGCTTTCAATAGGGTCGGTGAAATGGCTTATCTGAGAAGCAGAACTAGTGGAAGCTGAAAAATTAATATTCACAGGAGAGAGTTTTGAACTACTAAAGTTGCCCTGAGGATGTGCAGAATGCAACATTTGAAAAGTACTCGAATTCAAAGGTGTATTAGGATTCAACATGTGCTCAGTTGTTTCTTGCTTGGTCCCTGTTTGAGATGTAAAGGCATCGCTTCCAGTGAAGTCAGAGATAGAGTGTGTCTGCTGGCTAGTAGAAAGAGCTGTGGTAGGCTGAAGAAGGCTGGTAGGAGAAATGTGATTACTAGAGTAGGAATAAGGAGATGAAAATTGTTGACTATTACTGACAGAACATGGAGTAATAGTTGGGGACTGTCCATCAAAATTTCCTTCTTGATTCCCACAAAAATGTATTGAAGCACTTGCAGTTTGAGAAAACTGTTGAACAGACAGAGGCTGTTGTGAAGTCGATGGATTAGAAACTGAAGGTGGGTGGTTAACACTGACTCTGAGGGAAGTAGACACGTTCACTTCCATGAAGTCTTTTGGCTGACTCAGAGCATCCTGCCCCGTGCTGTTCCTGCTCTGCTGCGGCCGGAGAGAGGCACACTGATGCTGTGGTTCATTAGCCTGAAATAAGGCAAAGTCATGGTGTGCTACAAAGCTTTTGTTTTGCTGCATAGACTGAGAATGTCCTTGGTGAAAAGGGGACCCATTTTGACTCGAAACAGTTGTGGCAGTTTGATGACCCCACATAGGACTACCATCAGCCACATCTGGAAACATCCCATTGGACTGGTTTTGCGGATGAACTGGTGAACAGTTGAATTGAGAGTGTGGTGATAAGACATTGTCAGCTGAGCTATTAAAAGACTGATTTACTGAGTGAAGCTTCAGTGAATCATACTGATTCAGCTGATCAAACTCACTCATCTTTTGTTGATTTTGAGCATCTTGCACATGGTTCAGTGAGTCTATGTGCAAAGGTTCAAATTCTGCACCCAAATTCAATTCATCAACAAGTGAAACAGGTCCAGGTTGAACAAAGGCATCATCTGACAAACCTTCTAAGGTCTCACTAAAAAGATTGGCATCATCAAAAAAATCCATCATAGGATCAGTCATCTTGAGAGGTCTGTTCTGCTTTTGTTCTCAACTCCAAATGGAGTCAATTTTGTCTCTCTGCAGTGAACAGAAACAAATGACATCCAGCGGTCACCACCTTATCCAAGGCATGCCAACAGCCATTAGTGCTTCTGATGAAACATTTGTCTTCAGGTGTTAAAGCATCCTGAGGGAGGGGAGTGAGGGGAAAAAAAAAAAAAAAAAGGAAAAATTTAATTTAATGACTCTCCTCATCCTTCTTTCCCCTTCCCAAAACTTTTAAGGGTATTTGATACTTTGTTCATAACTTAGCTAAACTACAAATCACGTAAGTTATTTTTGCTTGTACGATGCCCTGTGCAGTGTTTATAATTTTTGTCCCTTATAAAAATGTTTAAATGTAATGGTTTCCTTTCTTTCATTCATTCAAAGAACAATTTTAGATTCTCCTTGGTTATATTCATAAAAACTACCAAATAACGCCAGAACTGGGTTTTAGGGCTCCAGGATTAGAACGTGTTTATAGCAAAGAAATCATGTACTACATAAGATGTATGTAATAATTCTGTATGTTTAAACAAAAAAAAAAACTCAAAAGGTTATAAATTACATTTAAGTGAAAGTTTAATTTCATTAGGAAAAACTGGGATACTTTGTTTCTTCTATTTAAGTTGCATTATGCAAGTTCTGAGAAAGGTATTTTAGCACACTTAAGACATAACAGTCTCTTCTTAGAAGGAAATGCGAGATAATGAATACAATGATACAAAGAAAACACAAAAGGAACAAACTTTGGTTCAAAGGAGTTTGCACACCTAGTTTTGAAACATTTGAAACTATTCATAGTATAGTGATACTATAGTGGAGTGGTCACCAATTAATTGATTTGCAGTGAGGAATTTAAGGAGAGTTGAAAAGCATGGTTAATTTAACTTTAGCCTAAAAACTCCCACATTTATAGTGTAATCAAACAGAATGGGAAGTGACTGAAAATGTGTGTCTGTGATAATGTACCTCCCCAGATAACTGGTAACCCTATAGAATAGGGAAGCAGTCACTTTAAATGAGCACCTTTGTGCAATAATCATTCCTTTATCCTGTCAATACACATATCTAATTAAAGAAAAAAAAGAGAGAAAAAACCCACAACCACAACTTCTAATTCCTGACCCTCACCTTCAATTGCAATTCCTCATTAATGAATTTTCCTAAGAATAAAATGAGTATAGGATCCTTCCAGAAATGAACACCATGTAAATATGAAATATTCTCTGATGGAAAAGGTTCATGCTGAACCTAATAAGCCCACTGGCATGCTGATGAAAACCCATTCTGGCTCCTAGGCCACTGAGGGTGATGTGACCATTGTCAGAATAAAGCCAGACTTAAAGTCACAAGCCTCCTTTAAGGTTTGAGTATATGAGGCTTCTGGTGTGAACAGAGAAATGACAGATGGACCCTGCATCATCCTGAGAGACACCAATCAGGTATGGATTGGTGTGAGTGTCAGTAGAGGAGAACAAGCATGATAAAAAAGTGACAGAAGCTTAGGGAGATGACAACTTAGCACAGCAAAGCTGCTGTGGATCCCAGATTATTTGCATGTGCAAATTATTGCTTAAAGTTGGGAATCTCCTGAAGTCCCAAGATAAAGAAAGCATTAATATAAATTAGACCTCATTGTCTTTTACGATAAAAAGCAACATAATGATGACTTTCCCAGTAAGGAACACCTTCCAATAGGTGACAAACAGCAGGATCCAGGTAGAAGGTCTGGCATAGCTTATAACATTGCTAATACAGTGATATCTTTTGTTTGGAGATAAACTAGGATAAGTCAGGAGAGAGCCATTTTAGCTCTTTAGCTTCTCTCAGAAGAAAACCAATTCAAATTAAGTACAAGGAAAAAAATACCGCAGACACAGAACAAATGTAATTCAAGAAACCCCACATGAGGAAAGATAATATGGAAATTATGGTAGCCATGGGTAAAATGTTCCAGGCTATCAAGGACTACTGATAAAAATCTCAAATTTGAAGCCTGTATCAGTATGCTTACATACTGAGTCTGATCAATTTCTGCTAACTGGAAAAAACAGAGGGGGAAAGAAAGAGAGATTTCTTCCATCTTTAGCAATATAGATACCAAGGATGTACAATCATTAACTAGTATACATGCTCTTAACTACAGAAGCCTAGAACTACTCAACAGGACTAAAAGAACTCTGTATTCGAAGTTACATACATCAATCTCTTCATGTTTCACTGACAGTTTCCCTTTACAGTAAGGAAATGGAGAAAAGCTTGCAGAACAGCTGGAATTAGTGCAGCACACTCAGAGCTGGCCTCACAGAAATTTACTTCTTGGCTCAAAAACCAAGAAACACTTTCCATCTCCATTTTTCCTACATCCTTTCAGTATAAAGAAAACAAAAGAGGAAATAATGAACAAATAATATGATCTCTCCTTCAAAAATGCAAAGGCTTTATAACACAAATCTTAGCAGGTATAAATAGGAAATATAACCTGAAGATGTCAGCTTCTCTTAAAGGATCCAAGCAAGTTGGATAGCACAGATGAATTTCCAAACTGAGGAATCTGAAGGCTAGATACACGAGAAGCCTCTCCCAGATAATTAGACCAACATTAATTTATTATGAAGAAAGCTTCTGTGTAAAGTGGAGATTGTGAAGTGGCAAAAAAAAACCCCACTCCAAAATAACCCCACCAACCACCCAAACCTCCTTTGGAAAGAATACTACCTGAACACAAATCTGTTGCAAAGAGAATTTGGGTTTTGACCAGAGAAGTGCTTTTACCCATAGTCTTCAAGGAAACTTCACGTCTGTCTTACACCAGAAGGAAAAACAAGATCCATTTTACAGAATACATCAAAAAAACTGAACTCATACTAAAACGTAAGGGAACAGATATCAAATTTCACTCTGAAAACATGAAGTGGGGGTAGCAGTAAAAGGAATATAACAAAAAATTCTGATGTGTTTTATTTATTTCTATATTTATTTCATGGCTTTTTTGACTACTTTTCCTGAAGCAACAACAGAAAACAAGCTACTCGAGTTATAAGCAAGTAAATCAGGTGGAGCTTAAGCACATTACTATGACAGCCACACTTTCAAACTTTGATACACGAGGTAGCACTGCTTCACCTGACTGTGGCAGTACCAAAGGTAGGAGAAATCAGTGACCTTGGTGGCCATTTTTCTCAAAAGTTGAAACCATGGCTATTCAGAAAAATAACTTAAGACATCTCAGAGAGAAGCTAGGGACAAGTCAGCAAGCACAATGAATTAAAACAAGTAATAAAAACATGACATAACAGAAATCCAGACTGGGAAAAGGACACAAAGTCATAGTTAGGGAAGAGTTTTACATTGTATGCTTGCAAAGGGTTTAGTTTTGGGGGGGTTTTTTAGAGAAGCAATGCAACCAAGCATAACAAACAAGAAGTCTGCTAGAGACTGAAAAAAATCACTGTATTTGCTAAATTCTATGTAACATGCAACAGCATGAAAGCTTTGTGGCTTGCTGTGATTTGCCCATCTATTAGCAGATGGAATACTGTGTCAAAAGAGGTGCATGGTAAAACCCAGACACTCAAAAAACTGATCACTTCTGTACAATATCTAGAAATGAGACATTCCCTTCCCAATATTAGAAGACAATTACACTATCGTTACTTGTTGGATTTTAACTAAAGCTTTGGCCAAGTTCACAAAGCTGAGTTAATTAAATAACACAGAAGTTACTTCCTGCTGATGCGTCAATATAAATGATATTCTATCATAGACTTAAAGATCAATGTACATGTTAAATTTAAAAGGCACAGAGGGACATAATTTCCTCAAAATTCCAGTAATATAGAAGACTAAAAAAGAAGATTTAGTAGATATAAAGTCTTCTATTCCCTAACAGAAAGGACTGTTTGTAGTAGACTGCCATGGTATCTTCAGCTAAATATGGATTGAAAAGATGCGTTTTCTTATTGTTATCACTAAAATTTGGATAAAACTTGGTTGGGTACCTCAAATAAAACCCCATACGTCCAACTGTATATGTATATATATATATATGCATTATTTTAGATTAAAATTACTTTTCATTGGTATGCATTTCTAATTATTTTTGAGTAGTGAGCCACCCTGTTAGTAAAATCATACCCTCTCTTTCTGCTACAGAGTTCTCAGGCATCATGCTAAATACTCAAAAGATCACTCAACTATCTTGAATTTTAAATAGAAGATTATGAAGATTTAAAACATATGGGCTTAAACTGAATTCTCAGAACTAACTGAGTTCCAGTCCATGGCTACTGAGTTCCAGCTCCAAGTAAGAGCAAAGAACTGGAGCACACTGGCTTGTGTGTGCTTGTCAGACTAATCACAGCAGTCTGGTACCTTACCTACACTGCTCCTGCTTGCACCAAACACCCCATATGACTGCTTCCCTTCCCCTACTCCCCACATGCACAAACTCCCTTCCTCCACCTCTCCTCCTTTCATGCAAGTAGTCTCTGGGAAACAAATATAACAAATGTAAATAATAATAAAAAAAAAGGCTACATCAGTAGCTATCTATTTAAGGTTGTTCGTGGAATTTCAAGTTAGCCAACAATACAAACAACATTTTACTTGGGAAGAAAATCCTCCTTCCAATGCAACTGAAGGCAAATTTCAGCCATTCTAAACTATGTCTGCCTTCACTGTGAATGGGATTACTTCCTTAATGAGAACAGCTTTGCTTAAGCTGAATAGATAAAGCACAACCAGCCCAAAGAGAAAGTATTTCACAGAACTCTGTATAAAACAACATGGTATCAAAAAGCCCCACAGCAATGCTTAGGCTACTTACTGTACGTAATTAAGAGATTCATGTTAACATTAATTTTTAACTCAAGGTGAATTTATGAAGCCTCAAAATGATATTTCAGCAACCTGTACTTAATATATAGAGAGAAGATATAAAAACAAATTCTGTAATGTATGACATAAACACAGCTTAAACTTAGCTATTTTCTTCAGAGACCTACAAAAACTAAAAATACCAGTAGCTTTTTGAAAAAATCATATCTTTATAGAGTCTTTTGTGGGTTTTTTTCCTATTGTTTTGAAGTGCAGGTGTGTGTAATACCACAAAGTTTCTTCAGACTAAGTAAGGTTTATGTTATTGAGAAGAAGTGTTGTTTGTTTTGATTGCACAAAATTCAGACCCTTTGCTCTGGTTGCATTCCAAGTTAGAATCACTTTCTTTCCAAAACTCCAAATTCAAAATATGTATGGCAAGCTGCACAGTTAAAGCCCATAGAACTGTATATAGATCAGAAAATAACTCTCGAATCACCGACCAATTTATAAATTCTTTACCCATATACCACTGTTTCTGTCTGTAATACTATGAGTTAGTGATTTAATTAGAGCATTAATATTTAGACATACAAATTTCAAAGTTTAGTTATTAGCTTGGGTCAAAATTAAGAGCTAGCACAGGCACCTAATGAACCCTATACTGTAAAAGTTCCTAATAAACCTTTAAGACAAAATAAGTTGCTGAAATCTTCTAAATTAAAAATATATCACAAGACAATTAAGAAAATAGCCCAAGTCAAAATAAAAAAAATATTCTTACCCATGAATATAGAACACATCTCTTTAATGAAGAATTCAGAAGCTCAGAGATGTATTTTAAATCCAGATGGATACCTCATCATCAGAGACCTGAAAATGAAGCATGTTAAACAAGTCACACAATAACCAACTTCAGGAGTGTACATTCAAATGCAATACTTGAAACTCAAAAGCTCACAAGATACCATAAAAAAAGGACACCAGAATTAATACACAGTCACTAGTAGCTATGATTTTGTAAGTGTCTGGTAAATAGGTACATGCTCATTTTGTAGGACTACTAAAAATAATGCAAGTCTACAAACCCCTTAGGATGCAGGGTAGTTTGTGCCACAATACCAAAAGGTTCAGGCTAACTTTTAAGACAGGATGCAAGTACTCAAAAACAGCAATAGCAAAAAGAAAAGTTTTGAGGTTAGGCTTTAAACCTGCCAGAGAAACCTTGTACATGTCTTTTAAGAGCAGTGAGCTGTTCCACACTGCCAGTGGACTTCAATGGGAACTGACACTGCCTTTCAGGGAGAGAATACCTGCATGACAGTTTCATACTGCTCCTTGCCTTGGCAGTAGGTGGAGGAGCTCAATTTCAAAAGGTTCTCTTTAATCTGAAAGAGGCTACAAAACATTACAAAGTTTAAGGGGAAATGTGCATGGGGGGGTTCTAGGGCCACTGTGTAAAAATCTGAAGTACAGAAAACTACCCTATAACATTGAAAGAAAGTTTGTATATATACCACACCAGTGTGTTTTTTCCATTTCAAAAATATGATTATTGAGTCCAAGGCACCAAACATCCTCCAATTCCAGTACAAAATTCCTCTCTTCCTAAATACAGTTTGGTTATGCCAAACTCTTAGAACTATTAATGCTGATCAAACTTTAATCTTGGTTAGAAGATATAGTAGGTATTACTGCATTGAGAAACAGATTTTAACACAATTATTTCCTCTCCCTGCATCTTTGAAACAATGGTGTAGTGTATGTGGAATATATAAATTGGTTATAGCAACTACCAAATCCTTCCATGTCCCAGAAAAAAAAAATAAAGTCTGGTACTAATTTGGTACATAAATGGCTACATTTATCCTCCTTCTATTATTCAGTAACTTCCCAGGACTTTTTCCAAGGCTGCTAAACTAAAATGTCTCTGCTCTGCAATAAAAGAGACACTTAATGCAGAGAAGTCTTTTTCTAAAATTCATATGAGATAAGCATGTACCCAATATATATCAAGGGGAAAGTTGCTAGAATACCTTTATCTCTGTTTACCATTTATGTGAACTGATATTAATTATGTGTCAAAACAGACAGAAAACTTGCTCCAGATGTTCCCTTTTTCTGCACTGGAAATCCCATCATACAAATAGAGCTCCTGTCATGCACAAGTCCACTTCACACCCAGGAATTAGAAAGGAGTTTGAAACTATTTAACTGTCAGGTCCTATGCAACATTTTAATCTATTTTTTTGTTGTTGTTCTTAATCTCTGCTTATTTAGAAATTCTTTGTTGGCTAATAAAGCATAAAAATTTTACAGTATATACACTAAATGAACAGAGGCATTCAAAAATTTATTTGAAAAAAAGAAAAATTGAAAACTTGCAAGCAAGTTATTCATTCTATCTGTAAGAGTTCAACAGTAGAAAAAGAAACATAATTCACCTGTAACTACCATATAAGACGAATGATATCTTAAGTTCTTGGCTATCCAAAACACCTGTGTATCCTTCCTCAACTGACTTGTTCTTGAATCCTCAAAATAAAGAGAAAAAAAGATGCTCCTTACTCTTTAGAACAGTGTCCACTTGCATGAACAGCTTCCAATACAGAGACAATTTTGGAATACTTAAAAAGTTTGAAAAATACTACATTGAAAAAAAGAAGAAAATCCCAATGTAACTAGACATACATTCACCAGGTCTGCAATACAGTAGTCTAAATGTGAAATATAAAAATACTTCTGACAACAGAAGATTCACTAATGATTATATGAAGTGCCAAAGAGAAATCCACACAAAAGTAACACAGAGCTTTTATAAGCTCCAAAATGGGATCTATCTCCACAGGTTCTCACATAAGCTATATTACACGTGAATTTTTAAGTATACATATATATGTATTTATAAGTGTGACATGTTAAAAATATTCTGTAAAGATCCTTTCTTTGGGAGAAAGTCTTAATGCTTGCTTTTAAATCTTGAATTGGTAAAATTAACTGATATACAAGTTATACTTTATTAAACAGAACCAGAACTACATTTGTTTTAAGCATGCCTATATCCATTCTGAACTATCTTAGAAAGTTCTAAGTACTAAAAAATATCTTTCACAGTCCAACTAATATAATATTTTCATAAGATACTGAAAATATACATTTCCCTAAGCACACACATGTTCATGTCAGAGCAGGGACCAGGCCCTGCTCGGTGGTGCCCAGCAATGGGACAAGAGGAAGGGGCAGGAGCCGATGCCCAGGAAGCTCCAGCTGGCCATGAGCAAGGACTTCTGTGCTGTGCAGTGCCCGAGCACTGAACAGACCGGCCAGAGGCTGTGGAGTCTCCCTCCCTGGGGATATTCCAGACCTGGCTGGACACGTCCTGTGCCCTGTGCTCCGGGAGATTCTGCTTCAGCAGGGAGGGTGGGCCAGGTCACCCACTATGGTCCCTTCCAACCTGACCCATCCTGTCAGTCTGTGATTCTTATTTTGGACACTAAACCACAGATTTTTATACACATTTTCTAACAGGAAACAAATGAGTCATTTCAATTAGTTGAGAATAGCTACCCAAATTTCTATTTTTTAAAACATCATGTAAATTTTAATAAAACGGTTTAGTTTTGTACAAGGTTGTGTGGTTTTATCTCTTCAGTCTTGGCAAATACCTTTAGAAAATTTAACAGCACCAGTTGAAGACATTATTATTTTCAACTACCTTCTTCACCTTTCTGCTAAAGGTGATTGCCCTCAAAGCACACCTGCAGAACAAAACATGTCGGTGTGCATCTGCTGCTTCAGCATGTAGTCTCCCAATGTAGTTTTAACCCTTCCTCTTATTTGTTTAACAAACGCATTAGACTTTGCATTAAAACACCAGAAGCGTACCTTCTATTTTGTCATTTATATTTTGTGGATGTTAATTGCAATAAAGGGACAATAATAATACAGAGAATGACAACATGTTAACCTGCTGCTATTGATAGAAATCTAGAAAGATACCAGGTGTTTGGAATACCTTATTGCAAAGAACAAAGTTTATGCCCAAGTCAGTTTATTTTAGTGAAAATGGCTGTTAAGAAGTTGATGTGTTTGGCCACCAGACTCCTGAAGGAATCCATATTAGTAACGAGTATTGCTCTTAAAATATGGCAATTTTGTTTCTCTGAAGTGTACCTGTGGAGATTTTCATAGATTTCAGGACTTCAGTGATTTCCTTCTGTTTCTAATATGGATAACAAAAACTTCCCATGTTTTGTTCTTCAGGTTTAAATACCACTACACCCAACTTTGTTTTTTCTTTGTGTATCCATACAAAATACAAATGTCTCTTTTGGAAGTTTAGTTGTTAAAAGAGAGTAACATACTCAGTGTAATGTATTTATAGTTCACATTTTACTTCTGATCACTAGAAAGAGTTACACAAACTTTCTTGAAAGTTTCAAAAGAAAATCCTCTGGTGCTACTGAGATTTCCGATGTAAGCATTACAGGCTTTCTATTGTTTTGTCATCAATTTCACCATTACACCTTAAGTTAGACCTACAAAATATGTTTCTGAATTCTGGTATTTTTCCTCAGGAAGATTTAGGCCATTTTAAGATTTAGAGAAACATCTGCATTAAAAATCACAAAAAACCCTTTATTTTCACCTGTGGCCTAAACCAAGATTTCATTACATCATCAGAGACAGAAGACTTCAGAGCACAGCCCTCTTTCAATTCACAATCTGATAAAACAGTATCTTCCAATAATTCTCACGTTCTGATAAGCATCTTTGCGAACTACTGCGAGTTTATAACTTGGACTGCCAAGTTTATAACCTGGAAGTACCACCTAGAACAATGCAAAGGATTGTGCCTGTTTTACAGCTGCCTATGGATCCTGACTGATGAGTACAGACAGCTGTGAAGGCTTGACATTGACAGAAATCTGCATTGAGGGGAAAAAAGAGCACAATTTCAAGTCTTGACACTGCCAGATTAGGATATGCCAGTACTTTACTGAACAAAACAGGTTCAGACATCCCACTCCATATGCATTTACTGGCATAAGGAGTTTCATCTGTACCACAGGCCTGCACCATGCAGAGGGAGGCTGCATATAAGTTTTCTGCTGCTTTGTTTTTTGGGGTTTTTCTAAAGTATTTCTAAGGAGATTGATATGAAAGTTTCCTAAAAGAGTTCCTCCCAGGCACATGTTAAGCAAGACACTGAGTTCACAATTTGTTCAGTATGCTGTTCTTAAATTAGGAAATCGATTACAACTAATAATTCAAGCAAAACATTTCTCATCTTGTCTCATGGCTTCCAGCATAGTAAGGACATGTTCCTGAATTCACCTGCAACAGAGACTCCAGACAACTTTTACTGTGATATCAATATTCTGTCACAAGAGTCTGACAGTCAAAATGAACTTTTAAAAAACTTCCCTAGTTAAATGGAACAATATTCATCTCTTTGTCAGGAGTATTTGTGAATTAATTCTTACAAACTTACCTAAAAACCTGTCTCTGAAGCGAAATGTAGGTTTAGCTTCTGAAGAATAGCAAAGAAATCTTTTGAAGAATTGCATGCTGAAACCAGCAACATCATATTATATGGACTCAATCCCACTGTCTTACCTAACACTGTTTTTCGTGTAGGTGGAAGCCACAACCACAGTAGCTTTACTACAGGGTAATTGAAAACACAAATATATTGTATTGAATTCTCGGATTTCCGATAACATATGGAATATCAGATGGGCAGACTTTCATGGCATTACACAAATAAAGTCTTTCTGAAGCTTAAAAGTTTCTTCACCAGTGTGTTAAGTATCAAATGTAATAAAACCATTTCTCTTGAAAAGCCATTTATGGAACATATTTTGGAGGAATTTCTGAATTTTAGTGACCAGCATAAAAGAGTGAACAAACCTTCTAATACTGCTCACGCGGCACAAGGAAAAGTGCCCAAGAAGACACTGCAGATGGAAACAATTTGGTAACCAGAGTTACATTTTCTAATATGACTCAGATAAAGAACAAAGTCAAAATTGCTATTTGTCTCCAGAAAAAGGATGGGAACATTTTTCCGTCTTCCTGCAAATTCTAACTGTTGATTTGAGATTAAAACAAAAATATAGCACTTACAAAGGGAAAGACACATGTACACTGCCAGCCTAAAGACATTAATATTTGGCAGTGCCTGGATAATCTGTATGAATGAAGTTGAATATTTCAACACATCTGCTCACTGACAGATGCCATATCTTACCAAGGAATTTCTGCTGAATTCTGACTTTTAAAAAAATGCTTCCTACCTTGCAATATTTTTCTTGCAGCTGAGAAAGTGAATGTAATGTAAAGTCAGCACTGAAAGTGGAACTTGGATCCAAGGTGCATCCAAAAGTAACCTTTTACTTGATCACTAAAGCTCACTCTAAGAGGCAGCGGAATATACATCTGAATTCTATTACATACACATTTTGAAAGTGCTCCTGAAGTCCTCGTATTTCTGAAGTTAAGATAAATCTTCATTACTCACACTGTTAAGAAATATTTAGAATTGGTCTTCTGCAAGTTTTCAACACTGCAGTTACTCAAAAACATAGTCATTGTAAATCACATTATACTTTTTTCTTTTAACACTTCTAGAAAAAAATACTGCTTTAAAATGATCTCTCCTCCCTGCACTACTGTAAATAAGAATGTTGTGTATTCAGCTCACTCTTACATTTATGAATTGGTCAGATTAAATATGGGAATCTTGCTGCTCCTTCAGCCAAAGCAAAAGCTGCAAATACTTTTCAGTTGCTGTTTCATCAGCAAAATAATCACTTCTTAGCATGAAAATTTCTTTTGCTGAAGGAGAAAGCAAATACATCAACAATATAATAATGTTAACTATCAATTCTTGAAGGTTTGACTAAATAAACAGCTGTTTTCTCCATCACCCATTCCCATGTACTTGGATGCCCCACATTCCTGAGGCCCCACTTCTGACTACAGGAAGAGCACTGGGAAATAGAATGGGAGCCCAAGGAAGTGTGAAATTTCAAAGTCTTCATTAAGCTCACAGCTCCATGGTTTGACAGAGCTAGAACCATTAAAAGGGCAACTCTAGATAGGTCAGTGGAGGAATATAAAGTCTTGACAAAAGTAGGGTTAGGAAAGAATCTGGCTGTGATGGGCTACCAGACTTCAGTATGCTTCAGCTGGATGATTTCTAAACACAAGTACCAAGCATTACTGAGAATTCAGTTCATATATAATGGTGGAAAGAAAGAGAATACTGCAATCCAGTGATGAACAGGATATGCCATTTGACTCCATCCTAAATTGCATGACAATTATCAAATACGATGATGCAGGTATTTGGACACTTCTTTCCACAAGACTCATACAGAAGAAAAAGAAATTCAGTGTAAGGAATCTGAACCCATAAAATATATAATTGTCCAGCTTATCTGTACTTTAAAAGTGTCAGAAGGATACATATACCATAAATATAGGGAATACTATTATTGTAAGATATATTAAAAAACCCCCTTAAAACTAACCCTATAAACCAAATGAGAACAAATATGCATCTACATACTTCACAGGGCTCAAAACCCAGGCAATTTTAAAGCAGCATGTCAATCTTTTAGGTTTAATCTGCCTGCATCATTAACTTATCTCACACATAAAAGGAAACAACTGAAAATTGTCTGGTTGGGGTCTCTATAGTCTCTGAGTAGTGGTTCATGTCATGCATCTTTTAGATAACACCACTAGGAATACTTTTTAAAAACCACACTCTGCCTTCATCAACATTTTTGCATAACTGAATTCTTGGACTAATCTTCAGGAGCATTTAGCATGAGCAGCTCATGTGAAACAAGAAGATGCTGGGACTCCTCAAAATTCTGAAGAACTCTAAAACTTCAAAATCCACTTCTTTTTACAGTTAAAATGATAGCCTTACTGAGTTAGTACATGAATTAGTACAGCTTCACTATGGAAAGCAGCATGAAGTTGTATAAATAGAACAATTTGGTTAAACACAAATAAGCAAGTTAGCACAAAGTAAACTGGCGCAGATGCACTGCAACTACTTAGGTGCCTGCCCTTATCATCTTATAAATGCACAGTAAATTGATGCAGTTTACTCACTAACAGGGAAAGAAAAAATGTTCTTTCACATTTACTTTAAGATTAGAGCCCACAATGGCCCTTAACCACAGAGCTGTTGATACCTGAAGTTTACATCCTTGCTTCACACCAGCTTCTCCACGTGCCCGTGAGTGATGGGCAAAGGGCCTGGCACACTGATCCCTGCATTGGTTAACATTCAAAAGCATGCATATTACATCTTGCTCTTTGGTTTACACAATCTGGGCATTGAAGTTCATGGCACTTTGGAAGCCTCATGTCAGATGCAGGAAGAATGAAATCATTATTAGATACAGGTATAAGGTGTTGAGGCTGCATAGAAACTAGTAAACCCAAAAGCTGTATATTTCTATTCTTTCTTTAACAGTTCACAAAGTCTAAGATAGGAATAATTATTGATTTTAAAATATTTACCTTGTGAAAGTAACAAAAAAGTTGATCTGTGCAACAACAAATTAAAATTCAGAGACAGGATAAAAATGCATATTTTGCTCAAAAATTACTGAATATGAATATGTTTGAATTATAAACTGCATACAGATGTGTAACTGCATACAAATGATTACATGTAAAACAAAGTGAAATAATTATTTTTACCTCACACCTGCCAACTGGGAACTTAATGGTGTCGAATGATCCAGGTTTAAAAACAGTTGCAGTGAGCTCTCAGGAGACCTGGTTCTCCTGAGAAAGGAGGGTTACTTTTTAAGTCAACTTCTTAAAGTCTCAAAAAATACACAAGAGAACTAGAAACCCTATCCTGTCACACATATTGTTACTTTGTCCCCCATGAGCACTGGGTTGTAACACTGAAGGGTTCAGCTCTCTGCTACATAATGGTGGGAGACCGAGCTGTATTTTCTCACAGTAATGAAGTTAAATGGCTTTCATGAACTGAAGGAAGTTCTCAGCCACTGAAGATTCAAGGCACTTATGATACAACGGTCAGGAGAGCAAATAATTTCTTACAAACTGAAAGTGTGTGCATCAACCTTGTTGTCAAAGCTATCCAGCCAAAAAGAGAGAATTCAGAATCCTGTCCACCTGGCTTTTACCCCGTTCACAAAAAATTGTGTGTGAAGAAGGAATGAAGAGGTTTTAACCTTTCAGTATGTTAAGCCTCAGTGGGAAATGTGGTAATTTCTACACTTCACTAGAATAAAGATGCATGCCACTTTTCCACCCAGTGCCATCTACAAACAGTACTGAGCTGGCCTCAAAATCCTCCTTGTCAGCCCTGGAGAAGGTCAGCTTGCAGCCCCTACCTGTAAAACGGCAGTCTATAAATTCTAACCTTGCACTTTGACAGGCAAATCCCCTTTTAAGTCTCCACCCATGCAGTGGGAAACCGTCGCCATGCACCATCAGCTCTCCTCAGCCCAGAAGGACAGCAAGACTGCATGCCCATCTCCATCTCTCCCAGACACACCTTACCCAGCAACAACCCTCCCGCCTCACCTGCCTTTCCCCTGCTCCCGCAGGTGCTGCTGTGGTCAATCCAAGCCAGCGGGCTGCCAAACTCAGCTCCTCTTTTTCTCACTACTTTGCTTGCCCTGGGAAATTATTTTAATTCCTCCTTCTACCCATCTCTGTTATCTTGCGTGGTGAGAAGCCAGGTCTGCCATGCCCACTGTTCTGCCTGGGTGGCTCTGCATCCTTTAACGACACAAGGTGGCCGAGGACCACCCCTGTGGTGGTCCTGCCCTCCCTACCTTCCTCCACCCAACCCTTTTCTCCCACTGCCACCTCCTCGGTGGGGGAGAGGGACATGCAGCCTTTTCCTCTGACTTCCCTGAGGAAACCAGCCCTCGTCCCTTCGCCCTGCCATCTTCTTACCTGTAGGAGGGCAGGACGTTCAGGCTCTCCCCCACCCCGCGACCCCGGGAAGGCCCAATTCCTCCCCTCAAACTTCGCCCCCACCCCGTGGCGGGGCCGCGGGTGGCGGGGACCGCATCCCTGGGTGCCCCCGCCGCCTCCATCCTGCCCGCTCCACCCGCGCCGCCCCCGGGAAAAGCCTCGCCTGGCCGCCGCCCCCCTTCCTCCTCCCACCTCCGCCCGCGAGGTGCGAGGGGCCGGC